>JAFVLL020020250.1:0-29294 GCA_021397915.2 Tor tambroides | reverse complement strand
TGTTTGTGTGTGTGTGTGTGTGTGTGTGTGTGTGTGTGTGTCTGGTACACCCTACACAAAGCAGTATATCACTGCCAATTTATTCTGAACTGGAATGTTACCTTGGTAACACAGCAGCAAAATTCCAAAAAAGCAGTTCAGAATGTTGCTGGGAAAAAAAAAAATTAAATGTTTCCTTTCTGTTTGTAATTAGATTTATTTTAGATTTATTTGCATACTGTCTCTCCATGTGGCAAATATACTAACATGAAAATATGTAAATCAGTACAGTATTACTGATTTCCAACCGATAAACCACAGGGCACAAACTAATGGTGTGAGCTCTCCCATCCTCTGATGTCCAGAGATTTCAGCTGTATTTTAGCCTCGCAGTGAAATGAGAAGAGCGATTATCAGAGGAAAAGAGATAAGCGATGGGGGAAAGGAGAGGAGGAGAAAGAGAAATGGACCCTGCCAAGGGTGCGAACATCAGAGATGATCAGAGATCAGACTTTACGTAGCCTTGAGCTGATCTTATTACACCACTGAGGTGCTTGCTGTATTACCCAGTATGTGTTCAAGTAATGTGAGAGATATTCTTACACACCGAAGGGAGCAAAGTCTTCATCCACTACTTATTAAACCTGCTTGATGAGGACACACACACACACACACACACACAAATGTATTTAGCCACCTAACTGAGGACATTCTGTTCTACAAACATTTCCTATTTGTTGAAGTAAAACTCTTGAAACGTTGCTCAGCCAAACAAATTTGTGGACCATAACTGTTGTATAAAGGTAATTATAATTCCTGACTAACCCTAAACAAAACCGTAAAACCCTATTTAATTTTTTTTTGTAATTTTAAATTACATGTAAATAATTTACAATATATACTTACACTCTATCATTCAAAAGTTTGGGGTGTGTAAGATTTTAATGTTTTTCAAAGAAGTCTCTATGCTCACCAAGGCTACATTTGTTTGATCAAAAACACAGTAAAAACAGTAATATTGTGAAATACTGTTACAATTTAAAATACTATTTTCTATTTTAATACATTTTGAAATGTAATTATTATTCCTGTGATGCAAAGCTGAATTTTTAGCACTCATTACTCCAGTCTTCAGTGTCACATGATCCTTCAGAAATCATTCTAATATGATGATTTATGATGATGTACTGTTTAAGTTTTGAGGAAAACTATTTTTGAGGACTGAGAACAGCAATTATTTGAAATTAGCATTATATTCATTCATTCATTCATTCATTCATTTGCTGTCACTTTTGATCAATTCAATGTATTTATTTTGAATAAATGTATTTTTTCTTCCAAAAATAAAAAAGTGTTTTTATGGTCCAAAAATCTGCGACCACATTGAAAATATGGCAAGTAATGAAAAATATTTATATTAAATGTGAAATAAATACAAAATATGTGACCCTGGACCACAAAACCAGTCATAAGGGTCAATTTTTCGAAATTAAGATTTATGCAACATCTGAAAGCTTTGTTATGATAGGACAATATTTGGCCGAGATACAACTATTGATACAACTACCGATATACAACTATAAAAAATCTAAATACTGAGAAAATTACCTTTAAACAGTCCAAATGAAGTTCTTAGCAATGCATATTACTAATCAAAAAATTAAGTTTTAATATATTTACGGTAGGAAATTTACAAAATTTCTTAATGGAACATGATCTTTACTTGATATCCTAATGATTTTTGGCATAAAATAAAAATCGATAATTTTGACCCACACAATGTATTTTTGGCTATTGCTACAAATATTCCCCAGCGACTTAAGACGGTTTTGTGGTCCAGGGTCATATATAAGCATTTTCACTCATGGTTTCAAACCTGCTGACCCCACTGTGCATATACAATATTCACGCATAGGTTATAGTATACATACATACATAAATTGATTCATGCATTAATAAACAGGACAAGTGCTCTGAACGCATAAATGGTCTCCAATGAAATACAATTTAAGCAAAGAAACGTAGACTTGTCTATTAGATGCTCATGCAGTCTCGACCACTATGACAGCAATAACTACAATCACTCTCCCTTGTCTCTCTGCTTACCTTCTCCCATGCACATACCGAGCAGTACTGGAAGCTAATGTCTCTCATTGTGTTCTTCCCCGACCAACGACCAGTGCCCGTCCCTCAAACACTCAGACTAGACTGCCGTTCGCTCTAGACAGACACATCTGAATACTCAAGAAGGTTCCAGAAGTGTGGACAAACGACATTAGACTTGAGCACTGTCACCGTAACTCAATACCGCAACGGTGTGTACTGATCCCATAACTGTTGATTGAGTTACAGAGGAGGTTTAACCGACCCAAGTTCACATTAACCTTTAGCACAGACACACTGAGAGATATGACCACAAAAGTTCATCTCAAATACAAATACAGAAAGAGAGCTGTTATTGCGTCTAATAACTTATGTAAGGTTGGAAAATAGTGCAGAGTATCAGGTCAATCAGTTAAAAATATGCTAAGATATCAGGCTATGGGCTTACCAGTGGGCTAAGCAGTTAATGGTGTGCAAAACTATCATGCTAACTTGGTAAAAGTATGTTTCCACGCAACATCTAGCTACTGGGGTGCCTCAGGGCTCAGTTCTTGGACCACTTCTCTTTTCTGTCTACATGACATCCCTAGGTTCTGTCATTCAGAAACATGGCTTTTCATATCACTGCTATGCTGATGACACTCAACTCTACCTGTCATTCCATCCTGATGATCTGACGATAGCTGCTCGCATCTCAGCATGTCTAACAGACATTTCTTGCTGGATGAAGGACCATCACCTTCAACTCAACCTAGCTAAGACAAAACTGCTTGTAGTTTCAGCAAAACTATCACTTCATCACAATTTCACCTTCCATTTAGGCTCATCAACCATAACTCCTTCAAAAACAGCCAGAAAGCTTGGAGTTGTGATTGATAAGCTGAATTTCTCAGCACACATTGCTAAAACTGCCCAGTCCTGCAGATTTGCATTATACAATATTAAGAAGATCAGGCCCTTTCTCTTGGAACATGCAAAACAACTCCTTGTTCAGGCTCTTGTTCTGTCCAGACTTGACTATTGCAATGCTCTCTTGGCAGGTCTTCCAGCCAATTCCATCAAACCTCTACAATTAATCCAAAATGTCGCTGCAAGATTAATCTTTAATGAGCCGAAAAGAAAGCAGTGCACCTCTGTTCATCAATTTGCACTGGCTACCAATATCTGCTCACGTTAAATTCAAGGCATTAATTTTTGCCAACAGAACCACCACTGGCTCTGCACCCCTTTACCTAAATTCGTTACTTCAGACTTATGTACCCTCTAGAAGCTTGCGCTCTGCAAGTGAACAACGCATTATTGTACCATCCCAAAGAGGCACAAAATCACTTTCACTGACTTTTTCATTAACTGTTCCCATCTGGTGGAATGACCTGCCCAACTCAATCCGAGCAGCTGAATCCTTACCCATCTTCAAGAAACGGCTAAAAACACATCTCTTCCATCTTTATTTGACCCTCAAACTCTAGCACTCTCTATTCTAATTTTATGTCTTCTTTTTATTTAAAAAACAAAAACAAAAAAAACACACATTTGACCCTCTATCAATTGCATATTTATTCTCTAACTGCTAGCTTTTCTTGTAAAACTAACACTAGGTTTCTTTTTTCTATATTCTATCTACTTGTTTTCTTTAAAAAAAAAAAAAAAACAACCTTTCTACATGTACTGCGTTAGGCTAACCAAGACTTGTAATAGCACTTGCATGTTGTTGCGCTTTTGTTGGTTTTGATTGCTTCTAATGTCCTCATTTGTAAGTCGCTTTGGATAAAAGCGTCTGCTAAATGACTAAATGTAAATGTAAATGTAATTGTTTAACAGTTTATTAAGTTATCAGGCTATTAATTATTGATGAATTAAACTGATTTGTGATGTATACATCTAAAAAGACAATAACTGTCTAATAATCTGATGATAATTTGACAATAATTGACATTTTGAAATGATGACGTTTGATGACATTTTATTTTATCATGCAAACAGCTAGATCTCTCTCACTCTTCTAATTGGCTGTGATTTTATCATGTGATGCAGCATTTTTTTTTTTATCATATTTTTGTATGACTGCAATCTTATGTTGTGTCTCAAATGGAGTAACGGAGACAAATGTTATTATAATATGACTCAACAGAATACAGTAAGAGTTATTTTATCAAATATTCTTTAAAAACCCAATGACGTGAGTTGTCAGAAGAGAATAAAGACTGCATCTGTAGTAAAATGATTAGAAACACAAGCGGTGTGCAGATTCAGTGAGGTTCTGTTGTATCATCTCTACACCACAAGGCACTGAGGAAAAAACATAACAGTTAATAATTTATTCAAATAATTTATTCATCATGACTAGTCAGCTCTTTGATGAGACTTTAATGAAGTGTTGACAAACTGCCTCTCTGGCGCAGGACATACGCGGTTTGAGGGAATGTAGTGCACTCTTGTTCAGGGAGCTGACCATGGTGCTGAATCAAGCACACAGTAGAGTGGAGCTCAACTATACTCACTACCTAATCAAGCCTTTTCTTGTTTTGCTGATGGCCTCAAGGCCCACAGAAAGCATGCTTTGTGCTGTTCACAACCGTAAGATTCTTTTAGTCTGTGGCCAGACTTCTGATGAGCCGCATTAAGTGTGGTCTACATTACAGGTTCTTCTGGCCAACACCAACCCATTTAGGCAGGAAGAGGCTATTTGACTAATTTTAATCAATTAAATCAATGTATAGGGGAAATGTGTTTTAGATGTTGTATTGTGTGTGTGTGTGTGTGTGTGTGTAATTGTAATTTAAAAAAAATAAATAAACTAAAGTAAAATAAATAAATGAAATGAAAAAGTAAATAAATTAAAACAATTGAAAAATTTAACAAATAAATATGTAGAAAAATTAATAAATGAAAATACATAATAAATAAGCAAATAAATAAATAAATATTTTTTGTTTGAGTATAGCATGTCACATAACTACCCACTGACCTACAACAGTTTATTTTTTTAATGTGAGTTTAGGGGTGATTAAATCTCTAAATGTTTCAAACTAAACTCTCAAATAAGAATATGATTTTATTTAAAAGATTTAAGTCATATAACCCAAAAATAAAGGAAAATCCCCCCCAAAAAGGCTCTTAGGAGCAGATTTACAATGTAAACGCTACTTTTTTCTAGTCACCTGACTCCTGGAAGTTGAACTGAAGCCAGCCGTTTAGAAATGGACAATCAGAATCAGTGTTTTAATTCTCACCATCTTTGTTTGTAATACGAATCGGACGGTCGTTCTAACAACTTATGGACCATCTAATGCTAGAACTAGGATGATTTATACACCCTATATGTTGACCATTTCGACATAAAAGGATATTTCAGTCTGAATCCTCTACAGTGTTGGTGCAGTAAATTAGAGTCCAAGTATTACTCTGGGAGGCCTTAAATACAATAACCAATGTACTGTAGCAGCTCCAAATGTGCAGTCACTCATCTATACACTCTTGTTTAGCTCACTTTTAAACCTCCTCCTGCTTCTTCTCTCACACGTAAAAGTGTCAAAATTCTCTCCCACCGGCTCCGACCTGCTGAGATTCTGGTAATATCAAAAGCGAAAGCAGCCTAAACCTCCCCTGAAAATGTCACACATGCACTCCTCTGCATGTGCATTAAAGTAACAGCTTACACAAAAATGAAAATGGACTTACCCCAGGAAATCCAAGATGTAGATGAGTTGGTTTCATCATTAGAACAGATTTAGAGAAATTTAAGATACCTGCAATGAACGGGTGCCATCAGAATGAGAGATGAAAAAACATCAACAATAATCCACAAATAATCCACACGACTCCTGTCCATCAATTAACGCATGTTTGTAAGAAACAAATCCATTATTTAGGCATTTTGACTAACAACCAATGTCCATAATCCATTATAACACTTCCACAGTAAAAAAAAAAAAAAAAGGTCATTTCCCTGCTGTCTTCTCACATCAAAAATACAACTGTTTTGGACCATTTTTACTCGTAAACTGTGCTTGATCTGGGCATATTTCTCTCCTGATTCAGATGAGATGACTTTCATATTGGAGAAAGCAATATTATGGATAGTGGACACATATCTTAGCCAGAAGCAATGGTTTGACGTTAAAAAAAAAAAATCTACTGTAAATGATGGATTTGTTTTTATCATCTGCTTGGACTCTCATTCTGACGGCACCCATTCACTGTAGAGAATCCACTGCTGAGCATATAATGTAATGCTAAATTTCTCCAAATTTGTTCTAATGAAGAAACAAACTTATTTACATCTTGGATGGCCTGAGGGTAACTACATTTTTAGCAAACTGTTCCTGTAAATGAGGAGGGCATACATGGAGAGCCTGTCTTTGTAAAAATACCCATTGCAGTGCTGAAAATTAAGATAAGTGAAACAGACTAAAGATTTTGAACTCCACATAAATAAGAGGTCATAAAACCTGCATATGAGCCAAAGAACATGAAAACACATGATGCTCCATTGATAGATTTTTTTCACAAACAGCATTCGCAAACATGTGTGCACAAATCTGACACACATAATCTGATTCTAATGCCTCTTGCTGCTTCTCCAGCACAAACACACACCCACACAGATGTGTGTATGCGAACACACACGTACACACACCTCCAGTGCCAGAGATCTAATTAAAGGCTGTGAGATTGAACATGTCCCTCCTTCTGATAGCGTAAAATTAGATGTTACAGATTTGGATTGCATTCTCGCTGTGACGTCTGACACGTCTGCTGGAAGGATGTGTGGCGTTCTGCTTTTGCGTGTGCGTGTTTGTGTAGAGAGAAAAATAGAGAATGTGAATATGAGCTAATGCGAAATGTGAAAAGCAAATATATATAGAGAGAAAAAGTAAAATAACCAGCGAAATATGCAAACACACACTCATATAAACCCACCGAATGTTGAACGTCTCAACACAGAACATCAATATTTATGCACTAGCTGAGCGGAGAATGGCAGTAATTGCTGCGGAAATCAATGTAAGTCTGTTGCTCACAGTGTATTTCATCTTCTTATGAAGGTCACATTTCGTTTTCACAGACTTAGAGACACACACTCACACAGAAACACACACTCTCACACACAGACACAAAGTCTATACACCAACATATTCCTGTATTGTTGAATCAGGCACACATTATGTTACTGAAATATTATGTGAGAAAATGCTTCTCAAATTACCCTTCATTTATGGTGTATGTGTATCATTTGTATGAGTATTTGTACATATATTGCACTAGTTTTGGGGGAAAAAAAAGATGGTAACACTTTAGTATAGGGACCAATTCTCACTTTAAACTAGTTGCTTAGCATGCCTATTAACAACATATTGGCTGCTTATTAGTACTTTTAAAGCACATATTCTGCATGACCATATTCTACATCCCTAATCCTACCCAATACCTAAATTTAACAACTACCTTACTAACTATAACTATTAATAAGCAGCTAATTAGGAGTTTGCTGAGGCAAAAGTCATAGTTAATGGTTTGTTAATATCAAGAATAAAGTGTGACCAAAAAGACTTGCTAAAAATAGCTATAAATTTATTAATTAATTACCTTAAAATGTATTAATAATACATTTCTGGATTCATATTTAAAGACTGCATTAAAATAACTGAAAATTAAAATGAAAATCAGGGTTGTTATTGTTAACTAAAACTATAAAATATAATTTTTGGCAATTGAAATAAAGCTGAAATTAAAAAAAAAAAAACTGGATGAAAAACTAACCTTAAATGAACATTTGTTGCTTTGGCAGCTAATTGAAATGAAATAAATTGAAGTACTAAAATTACTAAAACTGAAAAAAAAAAAAAAAAACAATAAAATAAAATAAAATAAAGCTATTAGAAATATTAAATTTGTTATGTTGGATTAGCTTTTATTTTTATGTTTTCAGTTTTTTAAGTTTTAGTAACTTTGCTGTGTGCTTTTGTAATTTTTAATAGTTTTTTTAGCTTTTAAAGTTGAAATTTAATACATAAATAGTATAAAAGTATAGTGTAATAGTACTTTAATAGTATATAAACACCTAATAGTATATAAATCACCTTGCATACTATGCAGTGCAAATGATATAAAATTGAGATGCAGCTGAACACAGTTGCATGTTAGCATCTAACCATTAGCCAAACCTCATGTTTCATTCAGTGTAAAATCTCATTTTCCATTTTCCTCATAACATAAGATCGCCAAGAGCAAAACAGCTCCATGATTTAAACAGAGATTATTTCTTTGAAAAAACACTGCAAATGCATCACTGTTGGTATCTGTTAAACATTATCTAATGTCTTAAAGGGGTCATCGGATGCCCATTTTACACAAGTTGATACGATTCTTTAGGGTCTTAATGAAAAGTCGGTCCCACTTTATATTAGGTGGCCTTATGTAGTTGCAATACAATATGACCACAATAAGTACATTGTACATTAAGACCCTTAACTGCTATGTACTTAGATCAAAAAATAAGTACAATGTACTTATTGTGGTCATATTGTATTGCAAAACACTTTTGCTGCAGTTGAGGTGGGATACGGGTAAGTTTAGGGGTAGGTTTGGTGGTTCGGGTAGGTTTAAGGGTGGGTTAAGATGTAAGGGATGGGTCAACAGTGTAATTATATATGTAATTACAGAAATTAATTACAGATGTAACTACATATAGGTATTTTTAAAAATATAAGTACAATGTAAAAACATGTATGTACAGAATAAGTGCATTGTATCAAATGATTCATTTAAATGTAAGTACATAGTAGTTAAGGCCACCTAATATTTTATAATATTTTTAATAATAATATTTTTATGAAATCATGTTTTGTTGGTTTAGTGTCGTTGTTTAGTATATTATGGAAGCCCATTTCTTGTCATAGCAGTTAAGGCCACCTAATATAAAGTGTGACTTAAATGTCTATAACATACTTTGGTTAAAATTTCTCACTGGTAGTGTAAACAACACCTTCTTTACCCTGTCAAAATCAGAGGCTCTGCTCGCCCCGCCCTTCTCTTCCGTGGAGTGATGAGCAGACTGCGAACTTCAGCCGTGAAACTGGCTAACTAGTACATTATTAGGAAAGGCAATTCGCAAAGATTCATAAAAACCCTTATATTCACTTCTTCTGTAGATGAAGCTGGATCACGAATGATTCGTGTGAACATAGATGCATTTATGTAGATCGGGGATCATAGCATTCCCTTCAAAACGAAAGTAACGTTAATCCTCTGCATCTTCAGCGGCTCAGATGTCGGGAGTAAATGACGACTGCTATATTCATTATTACATCCTACAACTAAACATTTCAGTCGCTTAATTGGAGACGTTTTTGTCTTCCCCTGCACTGGAGTCGACACAATGGTGGACTGACAGCTCATTCAGGGCAGGTCTAAGGTAAGACGGTCTTGTCAATCAACTATCGTGGGAGCGGCCTGTGCAGAACTACGTCATTCTGACAGGAGTCTCAGAACAGCCTGATTTGAGAGAGGGGATTTTAAAAAAAACCACTGGGTGGATTTTTATCATTATAGGATGGATGTGTACACACACTTCCAACACACGTTTATGTTCAAACAACTTGTAAAGTGAATTTTGCATCTGCTGACCCCTTTAAAGGCTGTGTTTTCAGCACACCTATTCCGACATGTTTTTAATGCGTCTGCACTATGATAAAAGCAGTTAAGAAGTATAAAAAGTATAATTATAATGTTTTAGAAATAAACGCAGTGTAAAGGACATTCACAGTCCTCTAATTTGCGGCAGAGCCAGAGAGCTGGTGCAGTTTTCTCGACAGACGGACAGGAGAGAGACCTATGGGGGCTTCTCTTACATCACTGCTTCTTTGATTTCACTCTCTGTCTCTCATCTTCCTCCTCCAGGCATCCCTCTCTCATCTCTCCAGCTCCTGCGTCACTCTTTCATACTCTGCGGAATTCAAGTATGTGTGTGCGATTGCGTCTGGAAGAGAGACATTTGAGCGTGCACGTGCCTGAGTGCACGTACGTGCGAGTGTGTGAGAGAAACGAGGTGTGCTTAACGTGTGCGTGCCGCCGTCCCCAAGATCCCCAACCTCAGCTAACTGGCTTATGAATGTTGGATGGGGGTTTTTATGATCTTGTTAAAACTGGTTACATTATTCAAAGCTCCATTCATTCAGAGAGAGAAAAGGCAAAGAGAGAAAGATAGATTGAGAGGAAGAGAGAGAGGGAGAAAGAGAGAGGCCGCAGGCTGAGTGAAATTTTAATGAATTCTCTCACGGTCGGAGGAAAAACGATTGTGAAAGTTGGCAGAGAAGGACGAGGTTTCAACTCCGCTGATTTCTCCTGTGTCATCAGCTATTTTATTTTTTTGTCTCATAATGGGAGATGTTCGAAGAAAGAAAAAAGAAAGTGAGAAAGGGAGATGTCAGGGGTATGATTTTCATCCAGATGTGTGACACTGCTGCCTTATGTTGCTTTTCTCACCTTATTAAGTCAGAAACGAAAAAGTTTAAGCTGCACAGATCAGGACTGTTTTCTAACCATTATCTAATTTACACTATAGTTCAAAAGTCTGAAAGTCTCTTTTGCTCACCAGGGCTGTATTTATTTGATCAAAATTCAAACAGCAATATTGTGAAATATTAATACAATTAAAAACTGTTTATTTTAATAACTATTATATTATATTATATTATACTGACATTTCATTCACTGATGCGCTTCACACAGCAGTGCAAAAACTGGCCACTCATATACTTACTTGCCAGCAACCTGCCAAAATAAAAGCTTGCTGATTTTAGGTTTGAAAATGCTGAAAATTCACATAAAAATAACAATTAAATAAAAATAAAATATAAAATGTAAATATTAGCCTTGTATTTTTAAGTGTACAATAAAACAATCGTATTTTTTTTTAAATTCTCACTTTTTATTTTAAAATAGAATAGTATTACGTATGAGCCAGTTCTTATGAATCAGTCTGAATCAGTCAATATACAGCATTAGCAGATTTCTTTCATATTTAAGCAAAATGGAGATTATATTTTAAATACACTGAACAAAATTATAAACGCAACACTTTTGTTTTTGCCCCCATTTTTCATGAGCTGAACTCAAAGATCTAAGACTTTTTCTATGTACACAAAAGGCCTATTTCTCTCAAAAATTGTTCACAAATCTGTCTAAATCTGTGTTAGTGAGCACTTCTCCTTTGCCGAGATAATCCATCCACCTCACAGGTGTGGCATATCAAGATGCTGATTAGACAGCATGATTATTGCACAGGTGTGCCTTAGGCTGGCCACAATAAAAGCCCACTCTAAAATGTGCAGTTTTATCACACAGCACAATGCCACAGATGTCGCAAGTTTTGAGGGAGCATGCAATTGGCATGCTGACTGCAGGAATGTCCACCAGAGCTGTTGCCCGTGAATTGAATGTTCATTTCTCTACCATAAGCCATCTCCAAAGGCATTTCAGAGAATTTGGCAGTGCATCCAACCACCTCACAACCGCAGACCACGTGTAACCACACCATCCCAGGACCTCCACATCCAGCATCTTCACCTCCAAGATCATCTGAGACCAGCCACCCAGACAGCTACTGCAACAATCGGTTTGCATAACCAAAGAATTTCTGCACAAACTGTCAGAAACAGTCTCAGGGAAGCTCATCTGCATGCTCGTCGTCTTCATCGGGGTCTCGACCTGACTGCAGTTCGTCGTCGTAACCGACTTGAATGGGCAAATGTTCACGTTTGATGGCGTCTGGCACTTTGGAGAGAGGTGTTCTCTTCACGGATGAATCCCGGTTTTCACTGTATAGGGCAGATGGCAGACAGCGTGTATGGCATCGTATGGGTGAGCGGTTTGCTGATGTCAACGTTGTGGATCGAGTGGCCCATGGTGGCGGTGGGGTTATGGTATGGGCAGGCGTATGTTATGGACAACGAACACAGGTGCATTTTATTGATGGCATTTTGAATGCACAGAGATACCGTGACGAGATCCTGAGGCCCATTGTTGTGCCATTCATCCACGACCATCACCTCAGGTTGCAGCATGATAATGCACGGCCCCATGTTGCAAGGATCTGTACACAATTCCTGGAAGCTGAAAACATCACAGTTCTTGCATACTCACCGGACAGGTCACCCATTGAGCATGTTTGGGATGCTCTGGATCGGCGTATACGACAGCGTGTTCCAGTTCCTGACAATATCCAGCAACTTCGCACAACCATTGAAGAGGAGTGGACCAACACTCCACAGGCCACAATCAACAACCTGATCAACTCTATGCGAAGGAGATGCGTTGCACTGCGTGAGGCAAATGGTGGTCACACCAGATACTGACTGGTTTTCGGACCCTCCCCCGAATACAGTAAAACTGCACATTTTAGAGTGGCCTTTTATTGTGGCCAGCCTAAAGCACACCTGTGCAATAATCATGCTGTCTAATCAGCATCTTGATATGCCACACCTGTGAGGTGGATGGATTATCTCGGCAAAGGAGAAGTGCTCACTAATGACAGATTTAGACAGATTTATCACAGATTTAGACAGATTTGTGAACAATATTTGAGAGAAATAGGTCTTTTGTGTACATAGAAAAAGTCTTAGATCTTTGAGTTCAGCTCATGAAAAATGGGGGCAAAAACAAAAGTGTTGCGTTCATAATTTTGTTCAGTGTATATCCAAATGAATCAGAATCAAATCTAATCTAATCGAGCTTGTGAATCAGAACAGGATCAAACAGAAAATCTGTATTGATTCTCAGCTCTAGATACAAAAAAACATTAAGGTGGCCCACAGAGACTGGCTACACTCTATAAAATAAAGTTTCCAAATGGGGGTTTTCACAGCAATGGCATTAAAGAACCATTTTTGGTTCCCCAAAGAATGTTTCATGTAACAGTTCTTAAAAGAACCATTTTTGCGTGAAGAACTTTTTCTAGTATAAAGAACATTTTGTGCAATGGAAAGGCTCCATGGATATTTATGAAACCATTGATACCAATAAAGAACCTTTATTTTTAAGAGCCGAATGTACGATGCTAGAGAAAAACAGCAGTAATTTGTTGTCATGTGAACAGGAAGAGTATTTTTAATGAAAGGATGTCTAGTAAGAAATCTTCCTTCCCCCTGTCATTGGCATTCACTGTGGACCCTGTGTGTGTGTATGCATGTGCACCTGCAGGCTCCATATCACACTCCTTCACTGTTGACGATAAGAGATACTTGAGGCGTGTGTGTGAGTGTTTCCAGGGCTGAGATAGGGATGTGAGTGTGTGAAGAGGTGTGAGATCACGTGTGGAGACGATACCGGTGGACAGCCTCTCATAGTCCCCTTATCCGCTGGGACTAGCTTTAATGCTTGCAGATGAACCTCACTAGTGAAGGTTTTTGGACTGTGTTTGTTCTTGTGGTGTGAGTAGCCAATTAACATTGCCATAATGTCATTTTCCTGCAGCTTTAGATTGATTAGTCACATGACATTTATGCCTCAGATGAGTGGCTAAAAAAGCAACTTGCATTGAGATGAATTGGAATGCTAGCAGACAGCTTTCTTCAGGTATTACTGGCCTCTTTGGTTGTGAAGGGGAAGAGGAAGACAGAAACAGGAGGAGGAAGTAGTCTGGCCAGACTGGCTCCTTCTGAGCGTTAATAAGAAGGATAATGAAATCAGAGGTCTATGGAAGGCTTGTAGTGTGGTCACCATGCTGTTCTAACTTCATTAGCAATTATGTAAACATGGGCAAGCAGTGTTTTCATGCGTGTGCCTACTTTTTTTTACTATATTAGTCAAATTTCTGAAAATGTCTTAAAAATACAGTCAAACATTTAAAAACTTCTGCATTTTAGAAGTGTCTAAACTAATTCAGTTCCCACAGGGGTTTTCAAACTTTAATATCAAGGACCACCAAATATAATAACTCCCTTGCAAGGGTCCCATTCTTAAAATACAAAGGCTGCTACATATTTTCATGTAAAAAGACCCATAAAGTTTGCATATAAATTCATTAGAAACTATATTTTCAAAATCTTATTGATTTTATTGTGACTGATTCATTCATGCATACATTTTTGTTTTTAATTTGACCAAAAATGTCATAATTCGATCTTCCAGTGAAACGACAGACTTCTCTCTAGTGACATATAGGCTAGATTTCTCCAATCATTTAGTTCATGTAAACAGATTTGCATGTATTCAATTAAAAAACACTTTTTTTTCTACCTGATCTCATGGCATAAACGTACCTGGGGGCACTTTTTAGCGAGATGTGAAATATGTACCAATAAGTACATATCACTGCATTTTCCAAAAGAAATGAACACTAGAGGCAGTAAAACTCAGATGCCTTTTATTCCTTTTCACACAAATTTATAGAGTTTCGATTAAGCGTAATTTTTTGCCCTGAGTATGACTTCAAAACAATATTAATATGCCTGGGAGATTTGAAAACTGATGCTCTTGAACGTTAGCATCATACATTTCCAGCTTCATATCTATGGGTTTTCATAAACGTGGAGTACGGAGACATACTTGAGAGGTGAGGAGCTTCGGTTCGAATCCCGTGTAACTACGGTTCGACAAAACAGTTCAAATCTGCATATAAGGAAGTTTAAATAGCATGGTTGCAGTTTTTATATCAGTTTTGCATTTGTCAACACTGTTGGGTTTAGGGTTGGGTTTGGTGTAGGGCATATTTCCAACACGATAGAGCATTCATTTTTAGCGACAATATTTGAATTCTGAACTGCCGCAATACGTACCTGAAGCAACGTAATAAAAACACAGCAATACGTACCTATATCAACGTAATAAAAACATGCCAGGGTTTACGTATTGAACCCGTGTTTTAGTGCCACTCAGTGGACATTTCTCTTTGAAACTGCGGCAAAATGTGCAGTAAGGTACGTAAAAACAGTCTCGCTAAAAAGTGCCCCATGTACGTTTATGCCATGAGACCAGGTTGTTTTTTTCTTGCTGAGCAAAACGTTTTTTTATTAGGCGGACATTTCGGCCACCTGAGCAAAAAAATTCTTCATACCAGAGCTATACAGCGCACACACAAAAAAAGCGCGTAACTTTTAACTTTTAACTAATGTGCTATTTAAATCTGATTTCACCCTTGATGTAACTAAATGATGCACATTTTAGGTTACCTGAGAAATTTTTTTTACAGCGCTGTTACTTACCAAGAAATTCTATTAAAAATCATTTTTAAAAATCTCACACAGAACAGTTCAATTCTTAACATAATAAAATATAATATGAAAAACGAAGCAGTTATTGCTCATGAATTCCCTTTCTGAGATCAATTATGAGGCATATTATTTCTTCTGCGCAGCCGCAACATAAGAAGGTCATGCACGCATGCAGCTTAGAGGGAGCATTCATCACAACAAAGTTCGCTATCATAAATATGTTATTTTAAAAATTAAATATTTATCACTATACTAAATCCAAAAACATATTACACCATGAGCATATTGTTTTTCTGTTAAAGGGGTCATCGGATGCAAAATTCACTTTACAAGTTGTTTGAACATAAATGTGTGTTGGAAGTGTGTGTACACATCCATCCTATAATGATAAAAATCCACCCAGTGTTTTTTTTTTAAATCCCTGTTTTAAAATACCCTTTCTCAAATCAGGCTGTTCTGAGGTTCCTGTCAGAATGACGTAGTTCTGTACAGGACCCCACCCCACCACGATAGTTGATTGACAAGACTGTCTTACCTTAGACCCGCCCTGAGTGAACTGAGAGCTGTTCGCCTCCGGTGCAGGGGAAGACAAGATGTCTCAGATTAAGCGATTGAAGTGTTTAGTTGTTGGATGTAATAATGACTATAGTAGTCCTCAGTTACTCCTGACATCTGAGCCGCTGAAGAGGCAGAAGATTAACTTTACTTTCGCTTTGAAGTGAATGCGCAGATCCCCGATCTACATAAGTGCATCTATGTTCGCGCGAATCATTCGTGATCCAGCTTTATCTACAGAAGTAGTGAGTATAAGGGTCTTTATGAATCTCTGCAAATCGCCTTTCCTAATAATGTGCTAGTTAACCAGTTTCGCGGCTTAAGTTTAGTATGCTCCATAGATATATAAACCTAGATGCCTCATTATCGACTGTTTCTATGGGCCCCGATACGTAAGCCATCCGCCATTTTTGGAACGGTCTGCGAATCTTTGAGCGCATTGACTGTGTGCGTCTACAACAGCAAGTTATATGCTTGTATATCTTTGAATATTCATTGATTATTATGGTGAATGCGAGATGGCTGACACGTCAACGTATCTGGAGCGGTCGAATAGGGAATCTACACATATCTATGGTCTGCTCGTCACTCCATGGAAGAGAGGGGCGGAGTCAGCAGAGCTCACTAGCATTTAAAGCAACATGGACTAAAAACAGGGTAAAGA
The DNA here is from genome assembly GCA_021397915.2 of Tor tambroides. Classification (NCBI taxonomy): domain Eukaryota; kingdom Metazoa; phylum Chordata; class Actinopteri; order Cypriniformes; family Cyprinidae; genus Tor; species Tor tambroides. Next base: position 12,779 of record JAFVLL020020250.1, on the reverse strand, counting down.
GGGTGTTTTTTTACACTACCATTAAGAAATTTTAACCAAAGTATGTTATAGACTTTTCATTAAGACCCTAAAGAATCATATCAACTTAAAATGGGCATCCGATGACCCCTTTAAAAGTTGGAGAAACATTTTCCATTCAATCTAATTATTTAAATTTTTTTATTGTTAAATTTTGCATTGAACGTATTTTAAGAAATATCTTAAATTTGTTAACATTTGCTGCCCTAAAAATATATTTTTATTTTTATTTTTCCCATAACACACTTTGTGCCCCACTGTGGGGTTTCTGGACCCTGGTTCATGGTTAAAAACTTCATGGTTCTGGACCAAAACTTCATGGTTACGCGAACTGGGTGAACTTCTCATAAATATTATTCATGAGTAAGAAAATTTTATAATGTATCACTGTGTCCCATCAGTTTTCAAACTGTTCCTATGCACCTGCTCGAAACCAATATGAATCATGAATAATGTGACAGTCCTCAATGAGTTTCATTAATAAGCCAAAAACATCTTCCTGTCAAAGGAAACAAACTCCTTTCCATATCTAGAAACCCGACACACCTTACAGTTCACTTTGCTAACACCACTCCATACGCACATATTTTCAAGATTTCATGCACGGATGGTTTTCCATTAACACTTAATTCTTTTATCACACTTGAGTGTTCCCTCAAATCAGTGTTGCCAAACAGGCATGGAAAAAGCTGATGACTAGCTGCCTCTCCACATACACACAAACATATGCACCACTCCTACATGCTTGTTTTCAGCTCCTGAACAATGCAAAAATCTGACACACCAAAACAGGATAAATGACATGCTAATGGACTGCTTAATTATAAAAAATGCTGTTTCCAAGCAACTAACAGGTAAGACGAGCTGCAGCTCTGTTCATGCACAATACCGACAACATGAGAGAAACAAAAATGAGACTGAGAAAGAGAACCAAACATAACACATGACCACAAGATGATGATGATGGGTAATCATGAGAACAGATATGATACAAGTGAACGGCATAATTATGTCGACAATGTATATGTGATACAGCATAAGCCAATGGCAATAAAAGCTGTGCACTACATAATGCAATAAATCTCAACTCAATACATTTGAGTTAAAATATTCAGTACATGTAACCCAGTATTCTGTGAACACCACACCTTTAACAGTATTGGAAGCCTAATGACTCACAAACAGCTTCTACTGGGTAACCGATGTGACAGGAATATAAGCTGGTGTGTGTGCATATAATTAATCCAATTCATTTACATCTGGCCTAGCACATCCAACATCCAAACTATCTCTGGTGGGTTATGTGTGTTTATACATTTGTGTAATGTTAAAATCAATTTACGCAAACTTGTAGGCAGAATAGAACACTTCTTCCATCTTTTCTTTCCTAAAACAAAACCCTTAAACATCAAGATCATTGGCATACGGTTAGGAGGACAGATGCATGCAGACTGACCAATAGTTTGTGCTGTTGTCGAAGCAGGTAGAGGGCGGCAGTCTCGGGTGAGAGTTTGTGTTTCCTGTCCTCTAGCAGTCGGTATGCTTCCACATGCTGAGGCGATAACTCAGATAAATGCAACGGAAACACCTCATTCCTCAGTTTCTGGAAAATACAGAAACAAAACATATAAATCCAGAATAAACAGATATATAACAAATAGTAAAATATTGCATTTTAAATTAATTAATACATAACTTTATTCAGGAAGGATGCATCAAATTAATCAAAAGTGTCAGTAAAGACATTGATAATGTTACAAAAGGTTTCTACTTTAAATACATGCTGTTCTTTTGAACTTTCTATACATCAAAGAGTCCTAAAAAAGTGTATCATGGTGTTCGAAAACATTATTGAGAATATTGAGAATATTGAGAAGCACGTTTGTTTTCAATATTGATAAAAATAAGATGCTTCTTGAGCATCAAATCAGCATATTAGAATGATTTTTGAAAGATCATGTGACACTGAAGACTGGAGTAATGATTGCTGAAAATTCATCTTTGACATCACAGGAATAAATTACATATTGAAATGTATTAAATTAGAAAACAAAGAATAAAAATAAAAAAATGCCCTGAGTATGAGACTTAAAAACAACTATTATATATATATATATATATATAAAATAGTTTATATATATATATATATATTTTTTTTTTTACAGACCGTAACCTTTTAAGCAGTTAAACAGTTATATAGAAGTAATATCATCAAAGAAACAATTCATAAATTATTATTAGCTGTATGCACATTGTATCTTCTGATCTTCAGTGATGTTGTAATAGAAAATATAAAAATGTATAAATTCACTGTGGCTGCAGAAGTATTTGGACACTTATATCATCTCTATACTAGATACTAAATATCAGACAAGTGGCATCTGCAAATAATGTTAAAGTCCCTGTGAAATCAAAATGAAAGTTTTTTGGGTGTTAGTATCAATATGTTAGCCTTAAGGTTATCTATAAGCCAGCATGCTCCAAAACAGTGACAAAATTTGCATTAAGATGGGGCTGCTTGATATGTCCCGCCCTGTCTTCCTATTTCAGTTAAAATGACGTCAATACATAGAATAACGGTGCGTGTTTCAAGGCACTTCAGTGGACCTTTAAAGCTTTTCTCAGAACGAACTTCACTTTTATGTACCGTACCATTTCTGCTAGGTCAAAGAGGAAAATACTGTATAAACTTAAATATGTTTTTTCCCATTTCTACAGGAATAAAATATGAATCTTACTGCTAAACAAGCATATCATCTACCATTAAACAATCTAGCTTGCTAGCTAGCGTGTCTGTGTTTACACTGTGTGTTCTTTGTTAGCAGAGTGACTCTTTTGTGGTTCTTGTCAACAGTGGTGGTTTCCTGTAAGGCCTGAGTTTAGCAGGTGGCCAATGAGTACAAAGCAACATTACACCATCATCATGTTCTTTAGACATTACCAGGGGCTATTACTACTCTGGCAAGCAAATTACTACTCTGGCAAGCTTATCAGCGCGTCTATTTGTACATGTGTATGTGTGTCCATAAACTGGTTTGGGTTACATACAAAACATTAACACCTGCTCCGTTTGATTGTAGAGAACAAACAAGCATGAAAACAGAGTGTGGGTATATTAAACTGCTGTAAATGGACAACACACACAGAATTTTGCTTGTTGCTGTTAGTCCTGCTAGCAGGAGGCTAAACCAGATGTTTGGCTTCAGCAAAAGCTCTCAGTGCCTGAAAAGCTTACAAATTCAAGTGGCTGTCAGCCTCCTATGACGTGATTGAAATATTATGAGTGAACAAACTGAACATCCAAGAAACAGCCACTCACTCACTGTGAATAGAAGCACATAATCAATGTAACTAATGCTAAGTCACACTCATATGTCCAAAAATGTGAGACCACATTGAAAATCTTCTTGTTGCCATTTTCCTACTTTAAATACAGGACTTTTAAAAGATGTATGAATGCAAATAAAAGTTGATGCAAACTGAAAAAACTTTATAAATAAAATATTAATATATAAAAAGTGTTTGCCCTCCAAATCAGTGTCAAGTAGAGTGATTATTAAAGTCAGTCAATATGCAAAAACTATAATGTCAGATAATCAGGCTTGTGGTGCAGTTTCACGAAACATGATATCAATAAATTTGTGATTCATAATTGTACTGTTTACTATAGTGTACTATACTTTTAACCTTAAAAAAATGGGGAAAAATTATTTAAAATGTATACATTCACATGTATTCAAGGTTTAAAGAAAAAAAAATATTTTAATATATTTTTCTAATATTTTAATAAGAAAATATTACATTTGCCTTGTTGGTCATACCCCATGACATTTTTAGAGAGATTAAACTGCTTAAAAATACTAATTATTTATTATACACACACACACACACATACACACACACACAAATTGTAAAGAACTTGACTTGTTTAAATTAGATTTTTAAAAGATTTTTGCTTTTCTTTATCTTGAACATATATGAACCCATATAACTAAATGTAAATAAATAAATAAAAATACAAGCAAAATAAAAGCATTTTCAGTAGAAGTCTCAGACTTTTGGACCCCACAATAAAGACTGACTATGCAGGACAAATACTGGATTGACTATATCTATGATGCCATTTGAAAACAGTGCAAAATACTTCATTAAATAAACTAATGTGGTACAAAAACTACCAAAAACAGCCATGTAAAGACCCAGCAAGCAGATTACAGTACAGTAAGTATATGAGGCATTTGAGATCTCCAGATACTCACACCTGCCTAAGCGTCCGCTCTTAAGACGAGTTAGCCTAACGGTTAGCTTAGCCCTTCAGATCACAGGAAGCAGAGGGAACAAAAAGCATGTTTACTAATTCATGGCAGCAGTCAGGTGTAACAGGGGGTGGTCTTTGTTCTGGAGAAGATTCAGAAACGTTACACTGACGTCCCGAACCATGGATAATCAACAGGGCTAAAATTAGATTGTTGTGTGAATAGCTGCGAAGGGAAAATGGTTTGATCATTGACAAGTACGTGAAAACAGATAGCCCTGAATAGCCTGGTGACCCCCGGGCATGTTGTGTTATGCTTTCGTGAAACTGAGTCTTTTGGCTGTGCATGGGAGTCAGTGTTTGCATCACAACTGATTTGATAAAACTGTCTGTCTCCTTGATATGGCTCATATGACATTTTCTGAAAAAAATCATTCAACTAATCCAAAAAAAAAAAAGTGAATGAATAAATGGACAAGTTTCAAATACAGCATATGTAGAAATGTGTAAAATACAGTAATGCTTCCATCATGTTGTCTAAAGCCATTATTTGATGCTGGCATGGACCCCAGAATATTATGATCCCCCTTGCTAAAATAAAGTCAGCTGCTATATACATTTTCATACATGAAGACCATTTATATGCAAGATGAAAAATATTACAAAATTGTGTAAAATATTACCAGTAAAATGTTTTCTATTTCTTTGTTTTAACATACAATTATTAATACAATTTATTGAGTTTTTGTAATATAATTTTTAACCTAGTTATTTTATCATTATTTTTTTATTTTATTTTTTATTTATTTTTTATTTAATTGTATTTCCCCCACTATATTTCCTCATAGCTTTTCCTCACTTCATGTATGTATGTATGTATGTATGTATGTATATATATATATATATATATATATATGTATGTATGTATGTATGTATGCATGTGTGTGTGTGTGTGTTTGCGTCAAAGTATATGATTTCAATTAATGCCAAAGAAAATTTGCTTTTCCATTTAATTTAATTTTTTTTTACATTGTTTTTGGTGTATTTTATACTGCTCAAAGTTATTAAATATTTATTTATTTTAATGCTATAGCCCCTCAATTATTCACGCAAAACATTTCAACATAAATGGTACGTTTTTTGGTTATTAGAATTTTAAAAAAAGTTTTATTAAGCTGTAGATGTTTTAATTAATTTACAAATTCTTATTTCTAAATATTTATCACCTTTTGAACTCAATTTCATTAATTCACTGAGCAGAGAGTCAGTCCTAAAAAAAAAAGGATAAACCTTCAAAACTTTTTTATGTCCAACTCAAAATCCCTACACAGTGAAAATAGCTCTTAATAAGGTGGTTTTAGTAGAATGCGCTGCAAAGAACTACTAAAGACAACGCAGAAAAGCTGAGCTGATGTGGCAGAACACGAAACTTGAAATTCACTTTAGCATCTATAAAGATAGCCTTCATGCGTTCAATGCGGAACTAGCCACAGATAGAAAGACCTTCTCAAACCTTATAAACAATAACTTAAACAACACTCGCACTCTTTTTGTTACTGTTGAGAGACTAACAACCCCCCCCCCCCTCCCCCCCCGCAAGGCAGATTCCCAGTGAAATACACAGCAAATGCAATGAGTTTGCTTCCTTCTTTTCTGAGAAGATCAATAATATCAGAAAGGCGATTAGCACATCCTCAAGTTACGCAGAGGTCTGACAGATTCGACCGCAATTTCAAAAAGAAGTTACTATGTCTGTCTCTGAAGCAACTGATCGCATAATTTTGTAAGAAATAGTACAGCACTTTAAATCGTCAACCTGCTATCTTGACACACTGCACATCTTTTTTCAAAAGTGTACTTAACTGTTTAGAAGCAGATCTCTTAGAAGTGGTGAACACCTCACTTCTTTCTGGGACTTTTCCAAACTCCCTGAAAACTGCAGTTGTTAATCCCCTTCTGAAAAAGAGCAATCTTGATAACACCATGTTGAGTAACTATAGACCAATATCAAATCTTGCTTTTATAGGCAAGATTACTGAAAAGGTAGTTTTTAAATCAGTTGAACAACTACTTAAACTTAAATGGATACCTGGACAATTTTCAATCTGGTTTCCGACTGCATCAAAGCACAGAGACAGCGCTCATTAAGATAATAAATGATGTTCGCTTTAATTCTGATTCTGGCAAAATATCAGTGCTGGTACTACTAGATCTTAGTGCTGCGTTTGACACTGTCGATCATAAAATACTTTTAGAGAGACGGGAAAACTGGGTCGGGCTTTCTGGGATGGTTCTCAAATGGTTCAGGTCATACTTAGAAGGGAGAGGTTATTATGTGAGTATAGGAGAGCATAAGTCAAAGTGGACGTCCATGACATGCGGAGTCCCACAAGGCTCAATTCTTGCACCGCTCTTGTTTAGTCTGTACATGCTCCCACTAAGTCAAACAATGAGAAAGAACCAAATTGCCTATCACAGCTATGCTGATGATACCCAGATTTACCTAGCCTTATCTCCAAATGACTACAGCCAATGCATTGATGAAATTAATTTGGATGTGCCAGAACTCCCTGTTAAATCTTCAGTTAAACCAGGAGAAAACTGAAGTTGTTGCATTTGGAAACAAAGATGAAGTTCTCAAGGTGAATGATTCTGGAGACAGACCTTAGTTTCAGTCATGTCAAATCAGTAACTAAATCAGCATACTATCATCTCAAAAACATTGCAAGAATGTTCTGTTTCCAGTCAAGACTTGGAGAAACTTGTTCATGCCTTTATCACCAGCAGGGTGGATTATCGTAATGGTCTCCTCACTGGCCTTCCAAAGAAGACCATTAGACAGCTGCAGCTCATCCAGAACGCTGCTGCCAGGATTCTGACTAGAACCAGAAAATCTGAGCATATCACACCAGTCCTCAGGTCCTTACACTGGCTTCCAGTTACATTTAGGATTGATTTTAAACTACTTTTACTCGTTTATAAATCACTCAATGGCCTACGACCTAAATACATTGCAGATATGCTCACTGAATATAAACAGACCACTCAGATCATTAGGATCGAGTCAGTTAGAAATACCAAGGGTTCACACAAAACAGAGGGAGTCCGTTTTTAGCTATTATGCTGCCCGCAGTTGGAACCAGCTTCCAGAAGAGATCAGATGTGCTAAAACATTAGTCACATTTAAATCCAGACTAAAAACTCATCTGTTTAGCTGTGAATTTATTGAATGAGCACTGTGCTATGTCCGAACTGATTGCACTGTATTTTATGCATAATCATTTTCTATTTTTAACTGTTTTAAATCCATTTGAAATCAATTTGTAAATCATTTTAAAAAGTTTTTAAATTCCTTGTTTTATTGTTGTGATTATTTTTTATGATTATTTTACTTCCTTTTATGTAAAGCACTTTGAATTACCATTGTGTATAAAATGTGCTATATGAATAAACTTGCCTTGCCTTGCCTAAAGAACCTTTAATAGAGTAGCCTATATAATCACACAATCGTCAGAGGTCTGTCATTTGCATGGCTGGCCACTCAATGACCTTTCAGATGCTGTGTGCTGAAAGAGTTGCTGTAGATCAGAGAAAGAGCTAGTGCACTGCATAGCCATTGGCCTCGAGAGAGTGAGCGGCAGGGTATTTATAGTCCTACTCGTCCCCAGCTGCATGGCTCCTACACCCCGCCAACAAGCAACTGGGCAACACAAGCTCACCCCTCTAGCAACCCACCACACTAACGTCCATAACGCAAACAGACATCTGGACATCAGCAGCCCTCAAAAGAGAGAGAAAAATCATCAGGCAAGAAAAAGAGAAAACGGCTGAGAGAGAGCAAGAAAAAGACCTTCCATCACACCATCGCCCATCGTCAGTGTGTTCACCTCTGGAATTTATAAACTAGTTCTAGCTAGATGTGATAAAAATCACAGAAAAATAATTCAAAACCATGATTCTTTTATTGTCCATCACCATTTGCAGTGTTAGAGGTGAACTTTCACAAAAAACAATGACTTCTGACAATATAATAATAAATAAAATAATAATAATAATAATAATAATAATAATAATAATTTGATTGTTTTAAATATGCTTAATTTGTCAAAGTATGATATTATTTAAATTAATTCTGTAATAAAACAATCTTGTTTTGCCATTTAAATGACTGAATTTTTGTTAATAAAGTTTGCACTCCTCAAAGTTTAATTAAATATTCATACATTTAAATGCTATATCCCCTCATTTATGAATATGAATAATATACTAAAATTGCTAATTTTTAGTTATTAAAATTTAGTTTTATTTGTTTTTACTACTGTAAAATTCTTCTTATTACATATTATATATATGAATTTTATATTTATATAAATTATAAAATAATAATAATAATAATAATAATTAATAATAATAAATTTATAGCATAATTTTTAAGGAGAACTGTATGAGTAAAAAAAAAAAATTAAAAAAAAATAGACAATTGTTTTTTGAGAGTTGTTTATAATTGTAATAGAAACATTACCAAGCATCTAGTATAAAAACTCGTCCCAGGTCCATGAATGCAGTGATAAATAATAAATACATAACTAATCCAATACAATAAGAAACAACTGTACGGAATGGGAGCAGATTAGCAAGCTGTCATGGCAGTTCAGCACCACAAAACTGACCGTCCCTTTGGCCCAATGTCTATCTTTTTAAAACAAAAAGGGTCTGGAAAGTCCTGCATTGTGTCAGCTTTGCAGAGCTGAGCTTGTCCTCTCTCTATTATCAATATTAATTAGCGTGTTTGGCTGTCTGTGAATATGGTTAAGCCTTTTTTCCAACAGCCAGGGGGCCATTTGTATTGGGTCAAGTCTGGAAAGCTGCCAGCATAGGCAAACATTTGGCAAAAGGCTCGGCTGCATGTTCTGTGAAAGTCTGCAGACGGAGAGAGTGTCAGTCTAGAAGTTCCACCCCTCCTCACCGTTTTCCTAATTGGTTTTCAGTGAGGGCAAGGCAAATTAAATCTAGCCTATTACAGCTATGCTATTCAATTAGCCTTTGCTACTCCCATGCACTAAGAGGCAGAGATAGAGAATCTGCACTCATCTATTCGGTGCGCTACTCAAATTAACATGGGACCACCAGAAAGAGAGAACAGCACTTGGAGAAAAGGAGAAGAAAAAATTGGACCAATTCTACTCTGTGCAGTTGTGATCTCCAGCTGCAAATATACATTTTTGTCATATTTTGGAGGTTTATAAGGTATATACACTACAGTTCAAAGTTTGGGGTTGGCAAGACTTTTTAATGTTTTTGAAAGAAGTCTCTAATGCTCACCAAGGCTGCATTTATTTGATTAAAAATACAGTAAAAGCTGTGAGAGTAAAATACTGTGAAATACTATTACAATGTAAAAGAACTGTCTTCTATATTAATATATTTTAAAACGTAATTTATTCCTGTGATGGCAAAGCTAAATTTTCAGCACTCATTACTCAGTGGCACATGATCCTTCAGAAATCATTATAATATTATGATTTGCTGTTCAAGAAGCATTTCTTATTATAATCAATGTTGAAAACAGCTGCCGATTAATATTTTTTGTGGAAACTGTGACACATTTTTTAGGATTCTTTGATGAATAGAAAGTTCAAAAGAACAGAATTTATATGAAGTAGAAAACTTTTTGTAAAATTATAGATGCCCTCTGTCAATTTCTGTCATTTTAAGACATCCTTGCTGAATAAAAGTATTAATTTTTATAAATGAAATAGTATTAAAAAAAAAAAAACTCACTGAGCCAAAACTGTTAAACTATGTGCCAGTAAAAAAAGATACACTCTGTACGTTACTATTTCAACCATTTAAAAGTAAAATAATAATAATAATAATAATAATAAAATACAATAAAACAAAGTCAAGTATGGGAATTATATAAAACAAAAACTTCATGTGTCAAATGTCAACAAATTTTAATGATTTAAATCTCTAGGTCAAAAGGTTTTTAAGATCATAAGAAATTCTGTTAAGTGTGTTGAAACTTTTGACTGGTGTTTGATTCTAGCCTGTCATGCCTGTCATGCCTGATCCTGTTTTCTTTCTTTCTCTCTCTGTCGCTCTCCTTTTTCTTTCTGCTGTCTTAAAAATAATAAAATAATAATAAGTGTAGAGGTGTAAATAAAGACCTGTTCAATAAGACCTATTCAGTTACTTCAAAATGAGAAATGTGCTTTTCTGTGCAGTGCCTTCTGTCTTGTATCAGAACACAGTGAGAAAAAAGAAAGGACAAAGCAAAAGAAAAACAAAAACCTTTAGAAAGCTTGTAGGTGACCTTATTCCTTTAGCTGCTTTGTGGCATCACAAGCAGCCTCTTAAAACCTCATAAAATTGTTCAAAGCCATAATGTCCTTTAACACAGGCTATGAAAACACTGCTTTCACAAATACTGACATTACTGTAATGCTTGAGGGAATGAACTTCAGGAAAGAATGTAGGATTATGATTATAGCCTCGGCTAAGTAAAGAGGACAATAACAATAGGTCACATACTCGTTAACATATTAACGGTCTCTGTGGAACTCTAGCAGTGAAGATGAATTGAAAGGTGTGAAGATAACACTCGAAAAAAAGACAAAAAAGAAAAGACAAGCATTTATCTGAGGGCACAGTGGGACAATATTTATGCTGACATAATGATGTGTGAAATGAAATTGATCAGAACAGCAGGGAGAATCAATTAGCTCTGCAGAGTAAACAAGGGTCCTTTCAGCCCTTTTCTTCCTATTGATCAGCACTCCAGGAGAAAAACAAATAAAATATTTTTAAAAAGAAGCAGCTAAACTTTCAAACCCAGATCCAAAAAAGGAAAATTTAGATTAAAAAAAAATTACCTGAAAAGGAAAAAAATTCAGATAAAAAAAAAAAAAAAATCATCATTCACTGAAAATATATGATCTCCTACGGTGGAGGGCAATATTTTCATTAAAAAAAGAAATTGCTGCCTTTTTCTCTCACAGACTTAGCATTTTGTTCCAAAAAACTTGGAATATAGCACCAGATTACTTTTATAGAGATTTTGTTTAAATAATAATTTAAGTTGCAGAATTTTTATTTTTGTGGTGATCTACCACTTTAAACGAATGACCACAATTTAAAGAGAACATTTAAAATATGAACACTGCAGGCTACATCACACCACAGATTTGCTCAGTAATAAGTTGATTAATTACGACGCATAATGATACAGTTCTAATCTCTCGTTTCTGATCTATTTTTTTAATCACATCATTTAGACTCAATGCCTCATAATTCCAGTTTCGTTAGCCTCCGAGCAGCTGTTTCCAATCTGTCCCAGATCACTGAAGAAATCCCTGACAACATCACATCTTGAGCCAGTGCCCAGCAAGCTCAGAAAAAAAGCAATGCTACATTTGCCCAGAAAAGGTGGATCCAAACAAGTCTACAACAACATATGGCATATCCCAAAAAACAAGTCATCAGCTAGTCAGCTAAACAAACAAACAAAAAGTACTATCAGCTGTTTGAGAGAATTTAGCCTAAAGAAACCCTATGAGAATATATCAGTATTGGAAAATATAAAGATGTTTATATTCATCTGTTAAGAGGTTTGTAAGTAGCAGAAGCCAAACGAAGGCAACTCAGAGAAGTATTTCTCATTATAACACACTCAGAGCAGAACTATCACTTTCTCTCACACACATAGCCTACATACACAATAGTTAATGCAACTAACACAAAGAAACTTCATGAGTGAAGTCACATACTGACAGCCACCATCTCACAGTAAACAGTCTCTATAAACAAATCTCTCAGAAACTCTCCAATACACCTCAGATTTGATTCCGGCTTAGTTTTTTGAGAAGGCTGTAGTGATGTGCTGTTCTTTTTCCTTCTCTAATGATGGCTAAAGGCTAGCATGTATATGCTTAGACTGTCAGGATGACTTCAGTGAGCAGCAATAGAAAGGAACTTTTCCTCTAATCCACTCACATCACTGTCAATCCAGACTTATCGCATCCACAGCTGGCCAGCCACCACAGATCAATTTCACGCCTTTTAAAGAAAACAAATCATCACAAACCAAACTTTCAATGATCTTTTCAAATTAAAAAGTCAATGTACTATAACACAGAGTCATATTTAGAACCCAAAACTCCAGTTCAAATAGCTGTGACTCTGCAGCCTAAACGAGTAAAAAGTAAACGCTACTGCTCATTTCATAAGCGAAAAGGTAGCGTTCAAAAGACAGTATATTATATAATATAATATAATATTATACAACCCGAATTCGGGAAATGTTGGGATGTTTTTTAAATTTGAATAAAATGAAAACTAAAAGACATTCAAATCACATTAGCCAATATTTTATTCACAATAGAACATAGAGAACGTAACAAATGATTAAACGGTGAAATTTGACATTTTTATCCACTAAATGAGCTCATTTCAAATTTGATGCCTGCTACAGGTCTCAAAAAAGTTGGCACGGGGGCAACAAAGG
>JAFVLL020020249.1:0-36617 GCA_021397915.2 Tor tambroides | reverse complement strand
ATTTATTTTTTATTAATAAATAAAAATAATTGGCAAATTATCTTTTTCCCATTTCTTTTTGCTAAAAAATAAACTGAAGAAAAAACGGAATCAAATCTGAATCATAAATGAATTCCAGGCATTGTTATGATTTCATATTGCCATACCCTGAGCTCATTGTTCAGTATGTTCTCATATTCCAGCCAAACTGTGCTGATCTCCCACTGCTGTTTCTCATTGGCTGTCTCCAGGTAACACTCCAGCTCTGACAGTGCTGACTCCGCCCCCTCCTGTGACTGGCACTTGTCAAGAGGCTGTGACGCTAGCATGTAAATCCCATCATCACACCATTTACACACCTAAAAGCGAAAAGGAACAGAACGGAACGTGCTGGAAACTCATTTGCATACACAGTACGTATGAAAGTGTGCCATGTGTGTCTGTCTGTGTTTGTAGAAAATTTGCATGTAACTGCAACTATGTGAAGGTGATGGGTTTAAGCACCGTCACTATAATGAATGCTTTATGGGTGGTGTAGGTTAGTGGAACGAAATATATTTAAACATAAACATAAATGTGCATGTATTTCTAGTCACCATTTCCAATCTCCTATGTAGCTCCATAGCCTGTGTCAACATGGTCCTCTTATCTTTGAGCTCTTGGGTGAGATTCTCTCTCACTCTCTGTAGCTCATTGCATTTCACTGCAACAGTGTCATCAATATTCTGAGCGCTGTTGATCAAACATTGGCCCTCGGCAACCACAGACCTTACTCTGTCTAGCACTTCCTGCAGAGAAAGGAAGTGTGTTAGCAAGAGAGGAGGTACAAGGGTTATTGGAAGCTTTCATATAAATTAGACTGACACATTCACGAATATAGGTGTGTGGATGCACGTTTGTGACTGTAAGCATTATTCAATGGACGCAGACTCACACACGCTTTCTTCTCTTGATTGGTCAGCTCTTGAAGGAGGTGTTCTGTTTGGGCAGAGCTTATTCCAACGTCTGAGAAAGCATTCAGCGTGTCTGTTGTCTGCCCCAGCTCTGTTCGTAACTACAAGACCGTAGCAAATAAAAACAGTGCAAATGTTACTAATGAATCTTATGTTTAGCAGTAATAAGAATAAGCTATATAAGCATGAATGTTTTTAAAAATGCAAGACCTGTTGAAAGTTGTGCTCAAACTGGCAGAGTTTCAAACATAGATCCAGTTTATTTTGATGCTGAATCCAGAACTCATCAAACGCTGTTGAGCTCTCATTTAACTGGGATAACAGCCTGTAAGTTAACAGGGAATAGAAGAGAGAAAAATAAATAAACAGGAAATAACTGACAGTGCATACAGTAAACAAAACAAATATTATAAAATGAGATGAAATACTGTGAAAACTACAAGAACTGAAAATTAATTATGTAGCTTTGACAACTAACTGAAATAATTTTAGGTTGAAGTACAAAAATAACTAATACTAAAACTGAAATAAAAATTATGGCAATATAGAAATATATAGAAATATGTGTATATAAACAAAAACTTAAACTAAAATTAAAAAATGAAATAAGAAAATATAAATATAAAAGCTAATTCAAAGTATTAATATTTACTATAATAGTATATAAATAATACTACAATAAATGCAGCCTTGAAGTATAAATCCACTCAGTTGTGCTATTCAAATCGCTAGAGTATGAGATAATGGTGAGATATACTGTAAGCGTGAAGATATGAGAGGAGGCAAAGCCCCCGCATGATTGGCTAACCACTCTGCCAATGTAATAATACCTGACTATTATGTTTGCAACCATTCTGCAGATCATCCCAAGATGAAGGTACACTGCAAAAAAAACCTTCTAGTGGGAACTGAGAGGATTTCGACTTACCTGTGCACTGTAGCAAGGTTCTCTAGTTGATCAGGGTTTAGACTACTGTCCGGATCTCTGCGGACCGGTTCCCTGATGTTCTCCAAGAGTTTGCGTCCTTGGCTTAGAGCTCCTGCCATCTCTTCCTAAAGAGAAAACAGTGAAACAAAGAAGAGTTTTGTTAGCTAAAAAATGAATGTGTGAGGTGGCACATATTGAATGCTTTAAGAACAGCTTTTTACATACTTTGAAACTGTATTTTCTGCTGGTTTGTGCATTGAGCAGATTGCTGGCTGTTAGGAGGTTGTTAGGGAGCTCTGTTTCTGCCAGCTCCCTACCGAACACTTGCAGTCTCTCAGCCATCCTCTTCACTAAAGCAGAAAAGCTTTCAAGATCCTAACGGCACAAAGAAATGATCATTTCACATATGATGTATATTACTGGTTTAACTTGTTTTGTTTCGTATATGCTGTGAGGTTTTAAATGTGTTAAAATGACTTTTAAAATAAACTTAATGTACACTGAAATGACATAAAGACTTATCAGTAGCCTGGCAAAAGATATTTTACTCTGTATGAAGCAGGTTGTCTTATGGTGGCCACTATGAAAAGCTGAATATTACTAATGTATAATGAATATTATTTCACTTTATCCCTCTGATTATTGGCCACTTTGACTTACCAAAATAAATAATTCACAGCTGACTGCGAATTCTGCTTTTGTGTGATGATGCATCCAAACCACTAGGCATCAGTATAAATCCAGGGGTTGCATTGTAAGCTTTAGTTGATCGTAGCTCCATTGGTTTCAATGGGTCCACGATGTACTTAAGCTTACGATGCTTTTGGGAAATGCAGCCCTGGACAACTGCTATAATGCAACATAATTTAAATAATTAGAGAGTGCACCTTTAAGGTGTGTATTTGTTCTTACTGTGCGATGAGAGATCCAGGTCTTGTGGCAGTAGTATTGAGAGCCACCCAGTTCTTGTGTCAGTTGACTCCGCTCAATATAAGAGTGCAGATCAGCTAGTGAGCTTAGCATGATAACCTTTAATATACACACAGGCCACATTATTTACAATGACATGATACTCGCTAACATAACACAACACATTCAGATTACTTACCGGTACTTTAAAGTCATCTTTGTGGAGTTTGAAGAACACCTCAGACAAAGTTCGCTGTAGGATAGCACTGGGTCTCAGCACCAGAACAAGCCGAAGATTACCAGGAAACCAGCCCTACACACAAACATAAAAAAGCACTCAAATTCATATTAAATATATTAAAGACATATTTTAATATATTTTAGACAAAAGCTATACAGATGTGTGTAAAATATCTGCAAAAAAAAAAAGACTATTGAGGGAATAGTCTACCCAAAAAAGAAGGTTGGCTGAAAATTTACAGTCTGTTTTAGTCTGTTTTAGATGCTTGTAAATAGTGCTTGATCTGTGCACATTTCTCTCTTATTTAACTTGGAAACACTAATTTAAAGTTAAAAACATCTTAATAATAGATTTGATCATTACAAACACGCAGCTTTTCGCTTCACTAGATGTTAACTGATGGACTGGTGGCTTGCTGATTACTTGTGGATTACTATGATATTTTTATCAGCTGTTTGGACTCTCATTCTGACGGCACCCATTCACTGCAGAGGATCCATTGGTGAGCAATTGATGTAATGCTAAATTTCTCCAAATCTGTTAATATGATGGCTGAGGACATTTTCAGCAAATTGTTATTTTTGGGTAAACTATGCCTTCAAAAACAGTAATTGTGTGCATTCATATTGGAGTCAAGACTCACTGAGATACGCAGTAATGTCCCCTTTAAACACGTCCATCGATCTCTACGCCTGTCAATCACTACAATGAAGCCCACACCCGCTGCACTCAGACTGGTGAAGAAACACACGTGTTATGGCTGTCAGCCTGTATGATATTCAAACATGCTTGCTAATGTGTGTATTTACCTGGGAATACTTGTCAGGTAGGTAAGAACATTACGAAACTCTTGGTCTCCAATTTCACAAAATGAAGGGAACTCTGGAAAGATAATGATAGGGCTTCCATCCTGTCCTCTTCCCCCTAAAACAGACAGAAATATGAAGAATCAAAGAGGAAAAACCTGGTCCTCTGATGTGTTCAACAGGCAAACAGCAGGGGGCAATAAATACCAGAAACCATGCTGTCTTCTGTGTTGGCATGCATCAGAGATCTTAAATTAGCACACAGGCTAGCCAATGAAAACCTGCTCACGCCACCTGTATGCTGTGTCAGTCTTCTTATTGTGTGCAACTTCTACTGTTTGAGAGCGCTGTGACAGCTACACTACTGATGAAATGTTTTGGGTCTGTAAGATTTTTGAATGTTTTTGAAAGGTGCTTCAAATGATCACCAACGTTGCATTTATTTGGTCATAAATACAGTAAATAGTAATATTGTAAAAAGACACCAAGTCTCTATGATATCCTGGTTTCTAGGTTTGGATCATTCCCATGTAAGTGGGTTTGTTTTGACTATTTTACAGCTTAGAAAAGTGGTTAAAAAATAATTGTTCTAATATAGTGAGCGCTCCTCTCAAAAATTCACACTAATAAATATAACCAAAAACTCTGCAGCCAAAATGAAGGCACTGCAGAGAGTATGACATATTAGTGTTGTCAGTATTCCCTCAGGACAGAAACTATGATTATACCAATGTACAAAGCGAGATCCAAAAATGTCACTCCAATCTTCCTATCTGTTCGCTCCTTTAAATCTGGATGAAGATACAAGGTGATGTTTAAGTGTTAAGGCGGTGATGATGGAATGGAGAGAGAAAGCCACTGGGTGAAGATCCCCATGTGACAAAAATATAAATTTGGCAAGTCATGCCTTCTTCTCCCTGTCTCCATGACAACAGGACAGAAATTGTGCAAGCATCGTTTACTCTGTTCAGTTTAACAGTAACAACTTGTCATCAAAAACAACACATATTCAGATGAATACCTTAAAGCTACAATGTATGTACATGCCCACGTCACAACAAAGTTTCTAAAACCCAGAACATCTTTTTCCTTTCCCTTGCTTTTTACATTTTTCATACATGTTCAGAGGAATTATCCAACCATCTATTTCAGACAGAAGCAGGAAATTATGGAAGGTGATTTTGACTAACAAATCACGCACACACACAAGTACACTCTTTCATGTTCATGCACACTAGTGTTTATAACCTGTTACATGCTACAAAAACGCACATTACTGAAGAACTTTTTTATAGTGCAATATATTTTACATTACGAATTTTTGATTACCCTCACTGAGATTAAGGAAAGACAAGTGTTTTAGTGTAATATACTAGAAATGTGCTGTATGAGTAAAATACCTCTTGGCATAGCTCTTATTATATTTTAGTCTCTGAAGAATTTAATATTGTGAGCACAGTTTGAGACCTGGTTGAAATCTGATCCAAATCTTTAAAGGGGAAATGAATGAGTCTGAATACTGGGGTCTTTTTTAGGAAACAGATCCATGAATTAAGTAGACATGAGAATCAATGAGATAAAATTGAGATATAATTATGGGTCCTTACAGGGTGTTCTTACTTGAGTCCTGTTTTAAAAAAATCAAACTCATATCCCTTTAAGTGGACCAAGTGTGAAAACTCCCTTTGAAACAATAATGCATAATGTAATATTTAGTTAAATAAAGAAATGCATATGTAATATAAAGAATATTTACCAGACAGGAACACAAACTGTCTCTTGAGCTCAGTGATGATATCAGCAGCATAGAGAGGACTAGACTCCCTTTGCATGATCTCATCTGAAACAAACACACACAAGGCACACTAACATCACGTCTACAGTCATAATATAACATTATACATTATAGAGTGACATAACATGAGTGTTCAAGTTTTCAGTGTAACCTGTTTAATACAATCATCCCACAGTATCACCCATTAACTCTTAAGCTTAACACTCTTTTGCAGTTCCTTTCTTGCACAACAGCAAATAAGAAAACAAAGAAAAAAAACAACACTTATTATTGTTACTTGACCATAAGATGAAATAAACCACAGGTGAAGAAGCTAACCACAGGTAAGAAGACCCTACACACACTGCATTGTGTCTTTTGCTGGTGTATGTTACCATCTGAGGGAGGTAAACCTTGCCCAAAGCCATTCCCATGCTCTGGTCAATAGCAACACGCATGTTTAGAAAGAAAAGAGTAGGTGATTTCCTATCTATCTCAACCAAAACCACCTCTGGATACAGAGCCGTAAAGTGCATACAACTAATAATCTTAATGCATACCCACCCCTTCTATTATATATTATATTATACCCTCCAGAGCTTTTTTTAACTGCAAGATTAAGAATTGTAATTTTTTAACCCACACACCAATTAGATATTATAAGCGGCACTTCAAAGTGAATGACAAAAGAGGTCTGAAAGAGGGAGAATATATCTATTTCCTTCTTTTGTTCTTCTAAAATAAAAGTGTGTTGTTCCACTGGAGTCAGATTCACACCCTTAGGATGTTCACACACATTGGACAAAACGTCATCTGTCACATTTCAACTGACTTTTATGGTAGTGCTCACCTGTTCCGTGTTGCATTGCTCTCCCACTGCCTAATGCTGCCCACCTTTTATACACTGACATTTTAATATTAGTTTTTTGCTGTTACAATTAAGTAATGCACCTACTGACTCTCTCGGCTGCTCTCAATTCTAATCAATTATATTTAGTTTTGTATAATAAAGTAAAATAACAACAGTGCAAATAAGTACCATTAAAAAATTAATTTAAATAATTGTAATTTTTTTAAATTAAATAATAAATAAAGGTTAATATTATTATTAAATAGTATTAATTAATTAATAAAATATATATTTTTAAATAAAATAAAATAAAATGAAAAAAGTTCTCACTTACTTTGGAGCCAGTGGCAACGTCTGGAAAAGCGGTAATATTTCTCAGCCTCTGCTAGAGGAATGCAAACCGTTTTCCCTTCATTCTGTACATCCATCCCTCTGTTTTCTGCTACCTCTTCCACTTGTTGTCTAATATCTTACTAACTCCCTGGTCGTCTTGTAACCATAAGCAGCGACCTGCGAATGAGCTACCTGAGACAGGTGCACCAGTTAATGACTTCCTGTTTCTCTCTCTCTCTCTCTCTCTCTCTCTCTCTGTCTCTCTCCTCATTTCCAACCTTCACACTGACTTCCTGGAATGGATTGGTCTCCTGACGCATATACACAGGTTCCCTTCACCTGCTACATTTCTATAACTGATAACAGACTGATCACTGACTGTAAAGAACTGTACTTCCTTTGTTTCAACTCTCTATGTCGGTCTATGTCAGCACAATCACCCCAAAAAGAGTCTGCCGCCCCCCAGTAGCCCCTTCCCCCATCACACTGGTCGATGAATGAAACCCTGTGTGTGTGTGTGTGTGTGTGTTTGGTTGGTTTCTCTCTGGTACAAGAGGAATCTGAGTGCGATCTGATCTTGCTGAGGAGAGAAAGATAAGAGCTCAATTCAGACCAAGTCACTCAGAAGCCATTCAAACCAATAGATAACATTTAAAAGAAGAAAAATCCTTTTTAGTCTGGTAAATCTCTCCAGTTCCCTCCATCTCTTTCAGACACATGGAAATGTAAATATGCACTTTTCCTTTGGAGTCTCTGTGGGCATAAATAGTCAAACTAAACTTCAGACAAAAAATAAAACATTAAGCACATATAATCCATGTCACAATAAATGGCTCTAAAGAAAGAGCAGTATCTTAATGAAAAAAGTACCAATAACTATTAGAGCTTACCTATCACTGTAATGTTTTAGTAGCCTACACAATATTACAATTATTCTTGCACATAACGTATAGTGGGATCCAAAAGTCTCAGGCCATTTTGAAAATCTGGGATTCAAAATGTTAAAGTGTCAGTACAATGAAAAATGTAAAATGAAAAAAAAAAGAGATGAAATTAATGAGAAAATATTTTTCATGATTTGGGACTTTCTATAAGCCACTATGCAAATAAGCAAATTTTGTGACATTAATGTGACATTAATTTGTGACATTAATCATTAATCATCTCCTTTGTACAGATTGTCAGATGAAGCTTAAGATGCTCTTTGGGTCATTCTCAAATCATACTGGAGAACACGATCATAAGGTTTTACACAAACTTGTGGAATTTTGCCAAATTATATAATTTGTAATAAAAACAACAACAAACAACCAGAACAACACAATTAGAAAAGTACAAAATAGAAGATTTTTCAGTACTTTTTTCAATTCCATTGCATATACTTTTCAAAAGTCTGGGGTCAGTCAGATTTGATTATTTATTCAGCAAGGACACATTAAATTTGGACATTTATGAAGTTACAAAAGATTTCAAATCAATCAAAGAATCCTGAAAAAAATATTACGGTTTCCACAAAAATATTAAGCAGAACAACTGTTTTTAACATTGATAAGAAATGTTTCTTGTGCACCAAACCAGCATATTAGAATGATTTCTGAAGGATCATGTGACACTGAAGACTGAAGTAATGATGCTGATCAGCTTTGCTATTAAAGGAATAAATTACATTTTAAAATATATTAAAATAGAACTTACCGTTTAGTTATTTTAAACAGTAAAATATTTACATTTACATTTTCATTTAGTCATTTAGCAGACGCTTTTATCCAAAGCGACTTACAAATGAGGACATTAGAAGCAATCAAAACCAACAAAAGCGCAACAACATGCAAGGGCTATTACAAGTCTTGGTTAGCCTAACACAGTACACGTAGAAAGCTTGTTTTTTTAAAAAAAGAAAACAAGTAGATAGAATATAGAAAAAAGAAACCTAGTGTTAGTTTTACAAGAAAAGCTATCAGTTAGAGAATAAATATGCAATTGATAGAGGGTCAAATGTGTTTTTTTTAAAAATAAAAAGAAGACAGATAGATAAAATAAAGTTAGAATATAGAGTGCTAGCGTTAGAGGGTCAAATAAAGATGGAAGAGATGTGTTTTTAGCCGTTTCTTGAAGATGGGTAAGGATTCAGCTGCTCGGATTGAGTTGAGCAGGTCATTCCACCAGATGGGAACAGTTAACGAAAAAGTCCTTGAAAGTGATTTTGTGCCTCTTTGGGATGGTACAATAATGCGTCGTTCACTTGCAGAGAGCAAGCTTCTAGAGGGCACATAAGTCTGAAGTAACGAATTTAGGTAAAGGGGTGCAGAGCCAGTGGTGGTTCTGTAGGCAAACATTAATGCCTTGAATTTAACGTGAGCAGAATTTCATAATAATAATAATAACATATTTCATAATATTACTTTTTACTGTATTTTTGATCAAATAAATGCAGCTTTGGAGAGCATAAGAGACTTTATTCAAAAATATTCAAAAATATTGTACAGGACAACCATTTTGAACATAAAGTGCTAAATTTTTGACAGTGTTAACATGCTTTCACTCACTCTGTTCTTGTACCAGCGGGACCAGAGGAAGCTGTCCACGTTCATTGTCTTGTTTTGGACGCCTTTTTCTGGATTTCCTCAGCATAACTTTCCCCTTTATTGTCGTCTGATTCCTGACCTCACACCGTTCCTTTAGTTACGCTTTACGATACTATATGGTACTAAACTCAAATAATTTACTGCCATTATTAAAGCATTACCCACTAAACTCCAATTCAGAGCTAGTAGTTAAACAACATACGTGCTTACCTAAAGCCAGTGTGCTAACTACTGCAGCAAACTGTGCTGCCGCTGTGGAAAACTGTTTTATGGTATCTGTTTTTGTACTCAGCAGTAACTCTGCCAAACACACACACATTTTAGTCAAGTCACCCCCAGCATGAATCTCACAGGAGAGTTTTTGAGAATTCTCTTTCAGCCTTTAAGCTTTTGAAAATGAGGGCAAGTACAAAAGTACATTTGGCACAGACTTACAGTATAGTCAGGGCAGTTTTGTACGTCACTGAGAAATATCTTTCACATGTTCTTTTACAGTAATATTCCACTGTTAAACGATGAGAAATTAGTTTAGGAATTCCTGCTGTATCATATTTGATCATTTTTAAGGCCTCTAGGTTATCACCATGATCAAAACTGCTGAAAAATCTGTTGCACACAATCTGCTACATGCCTTCTGTCGTCTGATTGACAGACAGTTCATACTTTGGTTCATAGCTTGCAAGAAAAAGGTCTTTTAGTATAATTGTAAAAATGTTCAGATTGTGGTACACGTGTATTTTTGCGGTAAAATCTTTAATTATTTTTTAGAAAGTAAAAGAATGTTAAATTACTATTAATATTTTTATGAGAACATTTCTCATTATGTTAAGAGAACATTAACTGGACTAAAGAGACTTGACTTTATTTTATTATTAATCATACATTTTTTTTTTTTAGAAAAATCTTGGCTTTTTTGTACATCACTCATCATTGTCTTGCATTATTTGCATTATGCATATATTTAATATTTATATGCATATGCATTCAAAGTTATGCTGTTATAAAAATCTCACATTACAAACTAATATAAAAAGAATTTTTTTTTAATATAAAAATGATTTTTTGACTATTATTTCATATGTCAGGCTTTACGGTGATAATATTTAAATAAAACAGTATCACACAAGCAAAATGCTATTGTTGTAAATATCAGCTTGGCTATAATTTGTCTGATACTTTGCCCATAAAATGACCAAAATTTGTGGCCACATATGTGACCCTGGACCACAAACCAGTCTTAAGTCGCTGGGGTATATTTGTAGCTATGGCCAAAAATACATTGTATGGGTCAAAAATTTTTATTTCTCTTTTATGCCAAAAATCATTAGGACATTAAGTAAAGATTAAGTTCCACGAAGATATTTTGTAAATTTCCTACCATAAATATATCAAAACTTAATTTTTGATTAGTAATATGCATAGCTAAGAACTTCATTTGAACAACTTTAAAGGCGATTTTCTCAGTATTCTGATTTTTTTGCACCCTCAGATTCCAGATTTTCAAATAGTTGTATCTCAGCCAAATATTGTCCTATGCTAACAAACCATACATCAATGGAAAGCTCATTTATTCAGCTTTCAGATGATGTATAAATCCTCACCACTGAAAAGCATTACTGAAGCTATCAACATTGAAATGCATGTAAACAGAACCAAGCACCTCTTTAATAATTGCATGTTGAGTGACAAACAAGATACTCATTCACAGTCCTTACCAATGCTGTGAGCGACATTGCTCAATCTGCGCTGTAGCTCTTGCATGACCGCCTTCTCTGTCTGCATCCAGATCATCGCCATCCTTCACTCCAGAGGGAAGGAGGACGGATAGAGTGGACGTTATGGGAGGAATATCACCCTCTGCCCTTCAGTGATGGGCAATTCAGCATCAGCATCACAGAGAGAGAGGGGGGAGGGGCTCTCCGATGACACCTACAGAGTCAGACAGTCTAAGAATATAACCAGAGGCCCTCACACGCATGTGCACAGAATGGCATGACATGCTGCTCCAGTTAGGACTTTGGCGCCATCACCAGGACTCTTTCTGATATTACAGCACACCACAATGTACCTGGAGGCAAGGGGGCGAGATTGAATAAAAAGGATGTTACTGACTGTGATTGATTTTCGTGCTAAACAGAACAAAACGTTGAACAGAACATTTAGGAGTCAACGATGAATACCTTTTAGGGTAAATATATAGAGATGAAGATTACTCAGAAAAACTTAGGCTAATGTTTGAAACTGATTTGCATTGGTCAGTATACAGTCTGCTGTGGGTTTTATGTGTGAACACTCGCCATGAACGTAATCTGTATAAACAATTACACACTTTTTATATTTTCTGAGCGAAATGCTTGTGGTTCTTCTCACCAATGCTGCTGGTTCCTGGTTGGTTGCCACGGTGTTGTTGTGCGGTCAATTGGTGCGGAGTTTTATGCTCGTTGTTGCTATATTGTTGAAACTTGAATGCATCCCTCAACCTTATGGATGTATTGACTACACAATTAAGTTTAATACTTTGAGTTTTGTTTCGGTGGTACATAATTGAATAAATGCGGAATTTAATGTTTAACGTTACATATTGAAATGAAGACATAGCTCGTCATCTTCCGTTTGTCTCATGAATATTATTTATGAATAGGCTATTAATCAATCCTATCTTTCCTTTGTTATTTTTCAAAGCTTATTAATAATAATATTAAAGCCTTCACCACAGCTGAGTCCCTGGCAACCACGACGGAGGGGAGGAGCATAGGACAGGGTTTCTGACTACAACTCCCATCATGCACCGGTACTTGCGGTTTCATTCGTCAGTCTCGCGGGCTACGCTTTGTTATGGCGGTATCGTTCGAAACTTACCAAAGTTCAGACGTCAACTGCTGAAATATTTAAATACCCGAGTCGACAGCCCAACCTAAGGTATGGCACATTCACTTCATCAAAAAACTCCGATTTTAAAAAATGATATTGCATCGAAATCTGGCTTTATATTTGAAAACGATGACAATCTTGCTTTTTCCTAAAATACTGTTAAATAATTGACGGACACATTCACGATGTTAAAACTGTGCTGCCTAACTTAACGTTATCCAGACAGGATTTTGTTCGTCACAGACAGTATACTAGACTTATAGACACAGCTAGTCTGTCATTTCAGTTTATTTCTTTTCAGTGGTTTCCATTAACGTCAAATGCAGCTGCTTCATTAGTAACTTAACGTTACTAACAGACAGACATTGTTTACTTGAGTTTGTTGTTTACCTGAAATAGAGCGTTTTTTAAATTACGTAATGGGATAAACGTAAGATGATAGGAATTTTAATTTTAATGCAGTTATAGCCCATCTCTAACAGTCTTGTACAGTTAAATGACCTCTAATCAACTCGATGCTCTTGGGACAAGACTGTAGGAGCAGTTTATTTATAAATACATAAAACTTTCACTTTACAGTGTACCTAATGATAACATATTTGTTGTAGTCAATGTTGAAAGTGAAAATTTTATGGGGTAAGATGCGTCACCCATTTAATCTCGCAAACTGCACATTATTATGGGCCCTTTCTTTTGTGGTCACATGATATACAGAGAGATGCACGTGAGGGAAGTGCGATGCAAAGTAAATTTCCTAAACGCTGGGGTAAAATGTATCTTAAATATTCTAAAACTATATGGCTCATCTAATGATAATGAGCTTTGCATTTAAGTAAAAGGTGGCACAGTTTACCTCACTCCGCTCTACATAAAGCAATATAGTACTCTAATCTCTTATCTCTCTCCTCTCTGTCTGAATAACTCCACACAACGGAGTTAACATGACCAACAGTTTTAACGTGTATTTGTAAACCGTCCTTTTCAGGGTTTGAGCCAGGTCAGCATCATCATGATGTCGTCTCCAGCTGGACCGCAGCAAGGGCAGTTTCACTTCCTTTCCCAGTGGATGCCGGACAGCTCCCGCGCTGGGGTGATATTACACGGGTCTCCTGGAGAAGCCGGTTCAGGGTCCGTCCGGAGCAGCGGCAGTCTGGTGGTTCAGGATCCAGACGACTCTTTCAGCTGTCAGTTTGCCCCGCTGGCCCTCTCCCGGAGCAGCAGCTGTGCCAGCGTGGATGTGTGCAGTCCAGGTGGAGGTGGCAAGACACTCAGGGAAACTGAGCTGTTTGATGCATCTTTAAACAGTGAGATGCAGAGTATCCAAGATGTTTTAAGAAATACACGGGATCTGCCATTAATAGCTAAGCTTGAACAGGTGGGTTGGGGACCTCAGTTAATATTACTTTTACAATGATCTTGCTTTATTAAATTTTTCTGCTTGTTATTTTAGGTATTTTAATCAGGGTTAATTTAATCTCATATGTCAGATATAAGGATGTTTTATTAGAAAAATATTATGGTTTTTTCTCTTTATCACAATTACGTACATGTTGATTTCTTATTAAGAATGCGTTTTTTTATTGTTGCATTTTAAGCAATAGTTATTCAAATGTTTAATGTTTATTTTTGATAGTAATCTAACGGCTTATTTATTTGTTCAGCTGAAGCAAATGCAACATCGCATGCAAGAGCAGCTAAAAGCCCACCAGCAAGAACAGCTGCTTAGACTACAACATGAACCACAAAGACTTCTGGGAAAACCACAGAATACTGCAGGTATGTGATTTGTGGTACATGTGTCATTCATCTGTACACAAAGAGCTCTTATTTAGTACATGGTGTTAAAGCATTTTATTACACTATAAATATACATAAGATTGGGAGGGCTAAACTTCACTTCATATGGTTGATAACCAGTAAGACAGGTTGAGATTTGACTGTCTCTCTTCATATGCCACTCTAGAGATCACTGGGTGGAACCAGGAACAAAGTGTGGTGGAGATGAACAGTGGACATGATGACAGTGATCGTAATTATGAAGAATCACTTCAGTCCACTATTGAAGAGCAAACTATGTACAGAAAAGTGTGTGACTCAGAGCCACAAGACAGGTAAACTTCAAAACTGTAAGATTGAATACAATGCAATGGATAACTGCAGTGTGTCAGTCTGGTTAAAGTATTAAGTGTGTGTCCATTTTAGACCTATCAAATCGGGGTTTGGTGGGAGAACATTTGAAGAAATACTGGAAGAGCAGCTCAAGATGGAAGACCAGAAACTGATGGGCAAGGTCAGTTACAGAACACAAGGTTACTTACTATAGAAACCTTGGCATGAATTAATGTTGTTCATGTTGAGAATGATGTGTCTAGCTGAAGACTGAAGAGAAAATGTCAGTGATGTTTGGAATCAGTAATAAATACCATCAAAACTTGTCAAGTGTTAATTTTGAGGTACAAAGCAACCAAGAATTATGAGTTTTTGCTATATTTTATAAGCACCTTTTGATATATAGACATTTGACCAAACAAATTATGATAAGTGTAATATTAATTGAATTTTTGTAGCTTTTTTTTCTTGGATTGGCCTCATCTTCTCTCCTTTTTTTATATTCACTTATGTAGAACGCTCCGACTGAAAGCGTGAAGGTGAAAAGACCCTTTCTTAAACGAGGAGAAGGTCTGGCCAGGTTTACCAGGGGAAAAGCTGCTGTGCCACCACACAGAAAAAGTCCACCTAACCCCAAGCCCTCCTCATGTCCAAATCCAAAAGTTTCCCAACACCTGAACATGAGGTCCAACAAGAACTCTGTCAAAAACAAAACCGAAGGCTTAAAATCCACACATCCTGTGATCCAACGTAAGACTGCTGTGCTCAACAAAGAGAATATTTCTCAAAGTAAAACCACAGCTCTAGTCACCAAGATGACCGTTCAACCTCGTGTTCTTGTTGGACACCAGAGTGAGAATATGAGCCCCGTCTCAGCTCAATTCCAACAAAAACCTGATCCCTCGTCCAAGCAGAAGATCAACAGTGTCACCACAGCAGACAGCAATAAGGAAGGAGAATGTAGTGGTGTGGAGGATAATGCATGTGTTGCAGAAAACTCATTTGAGGTGTGGTTCACAGAGCGGAGACAGCGCTGGGAACAAGAGCACCAGCGTGAGTGTGTTGAACTCGGAGAGTTTGAGTTGCTGGAACGAGCAGCGGATGAAATATCCTTCTCCAGCAACTCATCCTTCATCAGCACTCTCCTTCAGAGAGACCGCAGGCGTCTCTCCTCCACACCCATCAAAGCGACCAGTCAATCTGCACTACCTAGCCGTAGTCAAGGTCCCGCAGTAACTCCTGAACCCATGTTGGGTCCTAGTGCACCAGTTCCTCCTACAAACACTGCAATACAGAGAGACATCATTAGCATAGGACCGAAAGAACAGAGAGGGTTCTCCAAAGAGGAAACTGATGAAAAGTCGGATGACAACTCATTGAGTAGAAATTCAGGGTTGCAACCCCTTCCCAATCCACCCATAACCCACTGCTTTCAAGTGCCTACCACTCTGCCTTATGATAAACTCACCTATCAAGACAGGGATGGTGCCAGCAGTCCAGAGGAGGATGAGAGGAGTTTGAGTACCAATGGAGACTCTACTCTCATAGAATCAAGGGCCCAGTTAGAGTTTGATGATGATGATACCTGGAATGAACCTGAGGAGGAGTCCTGTTGTCCTGCAGAGGAATCTCCATCAGAAAGGGCTCTGAAAAGGAAGGTTGCTTTCTCTAAGGGGGTAAAACCAGCAGGTGGCAGTCCACATGCAGTTGGAAATCGGAAAGAAGCCCCACCGACATGCCAGTTGGTATCAAAGCTGTTTCCAGCGCTCAAGCCTAAACCTTCTCCTCCGGTAACAGTGGTGCAGGTTCAGGAACCACAGAGCATGCCCAGTGAAGAAGGAGCAGGTAACATACTGGCCTATTTGGAAAAAAACAAACAAACAAAAAAAAATTGCTATCGATGCATGATAAATTGGTACTATATTGTTTACAGCAATTCATTTGTAAAATTTAAAACTATTGTTTTAGTGTTTTATCTAGTTAAAACAGTATAGAATTTTAATATAAACCATTTATCAGTTATTGGTTGTAAATTTAAATATAATTTTCTGCTAATCAGTATCAGCAAGTGTGATTCTCTGCATTGAATCCTCTATTTTCCTGTTTATCTCGGTGAAGCTGCTTTGAGACAATCTGTATTGTATAAAGTGCTGTAGGAATATAGATGACTTGACTATAGTTTATGAAAGCTTTTAGTACAAATTAAAATGCTGATATACAGTATCATTTAAAAGCTTGTGGTCAGAAAAATGTTTAAATGTGTGAGTCTCTTACGCTCACCTAGGCTGGTTTTTATGATAAAAAATTCAGTAAAAACACTAATATTATGATTTTAAATATGTTTTCTGTTTTAATATGTTAGGTAAGCTTTGCCATTAGTTAATTTTTCCTGTGATTGCAAAGTTAGTTTTCAGCAGCCATTCTCCAGTCTCTACCACGTGATCCTTCAGAAATCATTCTAATATAATGATTTGGCTCTGAAGAAATATTTCTTATTATTAATGCTGAAAAAGTACGTTGTAATTCCTGAAACTTATTTTCAGCTCAATCAAGACTTCTTCGTGAGCGTTTGGTGGAGCTGGAAACTGAGATTGAAAGGTTCAAATCTGAGAATGCTGCACTGGCCAAACTAAAGCAGGAAAACCAGGACACAAGAGATGATCTCAAGTATAGTCCCTTATCTTTCTTGTTCAAATCCTCTGTGTATTTTGATATATTTCTCTACTGTTCACAGGGAAATTGCAAATGACTTAGCATTATGAATGTACAGTTATTTGTCATGCTGAAAACATATGATCTGAAAACTATTTAAATAACATTTTTCCCATACAGAAAAGAAAAGGCTGAATTCGAAAAGAAGAGGATGGAGGAAATTGCAAAATGGGAGGAGTTTAAAAGGGAGGAAAACAAGAAATTGCAGCGTGAAAGGAAGCTTTTTGAAAAGCATGCAGCAACTGTGAGAGCAAGACCTGATAAACAAGAACGAGATGAGATCCAGGTCTGGATTTATTATTGTCTTTTGGAAAAGTATCATATGGACACTATCGATTTTGCTTATTATAATTAGTTGTTTTATGTGTTTTAAAATGTGACTGTTTATGTCTGTATCAGGCTCTAAAGCAGCAGTTAAATGTGCTCCAGGAGGATTTGCGCAAACGAGAGTCTCGTTGGAGCAACACACAGAGCCGTCTCCGACAGCAGGTAGACACTCTGAGTGCGGAGAACGCGTCCCTCAGAGACCAAGTGCGGACACTGGAGAAACTGCGCCTCAGTGTGTGGAAGAGTGCTGAGAAAGAGAAGGAAAAAGGAAGGTTCTCTGCTTCTAGCAATAAAACTAGTACTGGATCCAAACGTACAGATTCCAGGGTAAGAGTAGAAGTAGCAAGTCTGAAAGATTTTTACACCCATCTGTTTAAACACACTGCCGTTCAAAAGTTTGGGATCAGTAAGATTTTTAATTTAGGTTTCTTGTGCTCATCAGGGCTGTATCTATTTGATCAAAAATACAGAAAAAAACTGTAATCTTGTGAAATATTATTGCAATTTAAAATAAGTTTTCTATTTTAATATACTTTAAAGTATAAATGATTCATGTGAAGCAAAGCTGAATTTTCAGAAATGATTCTAATATGCTGATTTATAATCAATGTTAGAAATAGTTGTGCTGCTTAATATTTTTTGGGACCAGTGATATTTTTTCAGGATTCTTTGATTTAAAAAGTTAAAAAGAACAGTGTTTATTCAAAATGGAAATTTGGTGTTACAGTAAACGCTACTATTCAAAAGTTTTGGGTCGGTAATTTTTTTTTCTTGTTTTTTTTAAAGAAATTATTACTTCTGTTCAGCAAGGATATATTCAATGGAAAAAAGTGATAGTAAAGACTTAGATTATTATTAGTAATAAGCTTATATTATTATATTATTAGAAAAGATTTCTGTTTTGAATTAATGCTGTTCTTTTTAACTTTTTATTCAAAGAAAAAAAATTATTACAGGTTCCAAAAAAATATTGAGCAGCACAACAGTTTCAACACTGATAATAAATCAGCATATTTCTAAAGGATCATGTGACACTGAAGACTGGATTAATGGCTGATAAATTCAGTGCTGCATCACAGAAATAAATTACATTTTAAAGTATATTGGTCCAGTAGTTAGCTGAATTTGTCCGCACACTGCCAAAAAAAAAGACCAAAAAAGGTCTAGCAAAAATCCAATTATTTATTTTTCATATGCAAAAGTGAAAAAAAGTGAGTTTTTTTTTTTTGCAGTGTGCGGACAAATTCAGCTACCTACTGGACTATTAACTTTCCTCTTTTGTTCTACGCACCTGAGAACATTTGGGGTTTTTTTTTGAGCGCGCACAGTTCCTGCTTTACACATTTTAAAATTATATTAAAATAGGAAACCAATATTAGAAATTGCAATAATATTTCACAATATCACAGTTTTTTCTGTATTTTTGTCAAATCAATATAGCCTTAATGAGCATTAGAGACTCCATTAAAAATCTTACTGATCCCAAACTTTTGAATAGCAGTGTATATAAACACTTAAAAAGCTCAACTAACCTAAATTGGTTATTTAAATAACTTACAAACATACCTATAAACGTGTGTAATATTTCAGTCTTGGTATGTTTTTATGTGTTTAGAGTCCCTCTCAGAGTTCAAAAAACAACAACAGCAACAGAAAGGGAAGTCCTGAGACACAGATCCCTCTCACAAACTCTGGTATGATCATACTTAAGTATTATTCATCAAGATCACTAATGCATTCTTTTTGTGGCTCTAACCATAAAAATGTCTTTTTATATATATATATATATATGTGTTCTTACATTGTGATTGCCATGTAGCATGACTCTCATTTATTTCACCACAGCTTTTTTCCCTGAACAAATGAAAGAGAGTATCAGCTTCAAATATGAGCCAAGTCCAGTGGAAACCCAGTGTTCGGACGGACTACTTACGACTGAGATGAACCATGATGCTCCACTAATTAACTCGCTCTCTGCCATTGAACAATCAGAGAAGGAACAGGAAGAGATCTCACAGTCAGACAAGGTATTCTTAAGCTCCAACTTAAAGTTTCAACAAATTCCAGATTGAAGGGAATGCCATTTTAAACAAAACTGAGCCATGGAAACCCCCATCAATTAAGAAATTGTAGAAATTATGCTTCCATTACATAAATTATCAGTATGTCCTCTTTCAAATGGAATTCAGGATCTAAAATCAAATATTCATGTATGTTTCAGATTGAGAAGGTGTTTCCTGATGGAGGCCGACTTGTTGTTTTTCCAAATGGCACGAGGAAAGAGCTTTCTGCAGATGGACAGACAGTCAAAGTCATGTTTTTCAACGGGGATGTGAAACATACAATGCCTGATCAAAGAGTGGTGAGGAATAGACTCTGAAATTATGAAAGTGTTCTTATGATGACATTGCACCAGTGTAATGGATCAGCTATTTATATGTAAAAACACATTCCACTATTTTATACACTGGAATTAAAGTTGTGCAAAGGTTTTTAGTATAAAGAGATTTTGACTTTGAACTAGCAATTGAAAATTAGTGAATTTAAAATCAGGAAGTCATTATCATTATCTTTTTTTCCTTTAGATTTATTACTATGCAGAAGCTCAGACCACACACATTACCTATCCAGATGGGATGGAAGTGCTTCAGTTTCCTAACAATCAAACAGGTGGGCCTGAATTTCTTTCAAAATGAAATTTTAGTCGTCAAAATTTTAAGTCTTAATCTTCCACTCTCTTTTCTCAGAGAAACATTTCCCTGATGGACGTAAAGAAATCACTTTCCCTGATCAGACGGTCAAGACACTTTATCCTGATGGAAGAGAGGAAAGTGTTCTCACAGATGGAACAATACTACAGCTGAATCCGTGAGTAAACTCATAGCCCTCAACCTCAATGTGTTATAATAAAGAGTCAACTTAAAGTCACACCATTTTTATCCTGCTTTCAGGGATGGCAGTAAGGTGATCCAGTTTAACACAGGTCAGCGAGAGATCCACACTGCAGATTTCAAAAGACGGGAGTATCCAGATGGTACGGTTAAAACAGTTTACTCAGATGGACGGCAAGAGACACAGTACCCAACAGGACGTGTACGGTTAAAAGACGCACAGGGTCATGTCATTATGGACACGAAGGCATGAAAGACCCAAAATATTGTTTTATTTTAAATGAAAAGGAAAACAAATGGACTTGAATGAAATTTAGTGAAAGAATATCTGCATTGTGTAAATGTGTCAAGTATTTATTTGGAGTAATTTCTGTAAAAAAAATAAATCTTTGTATGTTGTTTAATTACCTTTTCATGTAACTGTTATAGTTTTAAATGATACTTTGAGAGAAAATAGGCTTGATGCCATTAGATGAACTGTACGGTATGGTGGATTACCATCATTCATATAATTCCTCAGAGAGAATATGGACGTGCAATATATTGCCAAAAGTATTGAGACACCCCCTTCTAATGAACATATTTGACTACTTTAGTAATTTCCATGAGTACAAATCTTAATGTTAAAGCATATAATGATATTCTAGGGAACTGTGTGCTTCTATTTTTATAGCGACAGTTTAGACAGGACCCTTTTCTTGATTCAGTCAGTGTGGAAGAACTTGACTGGTCTGCAGGAAGCCAAGTCCTAATCCCAGCTGAACACCTCTGGTGTGACTTTAAATGCAGACCTCGAGCCAAAAACTCATCACTTGTGAACTCCAGTCCTGGAGAGCTGCAGCCCTGCAGGCAATAGTGTATTTCATTCATGTTTAAGCTGGTGAATTGTGAAAAGGGTCTGCAGGATACTTCTGGTAGTGGTCTGAAGATAAAAGTGCATCAATTGGTCATGATTGGGCTATGATTGACAACACCCAAAATTTCAAAAAGTCAGTTATGATTTGGTACAAAAAAACTTGAGCAAGTCAGAGTCGACAAGAGTTTTACTTCAGCTCTGCTCAACACACAGAGACATTAAATATTAACAAAATATTTTTTTTTTACTTTGAAGCAGCTTTGAACTTGAACAAAAATATTCAACATAAAATTAGGCATAGCTGCACAAACAAAATTGGCTAAATGTTTTAACATAAAATGCCTGCACACAAAAGTAGCATAAAACCCTAAGTGCTTGAACAAAAAAAATGAGACAAAATGTTTTGCCGTCTCAGAAGCTTCTATGAAACCTGAAGATCTACAGCATCACTGACACAACCTACAGAAACAGAAAAATAACATGAAAGAAACAAATGTTTTGACAGTTTCCTTTAAATTTAATTTACTTTCACACTTACCTTTTCAAGATTTACGCATAATGAGCGAGGCCTTTCTCCACAAGAGGTATGTGGACGAGTGTCCCTTCCGCATTGTATAACAGCACAGTCAGCTGTGGTTCAGTTGCCTGAAATTGCAGATTTGGATAGTTTCACATACATTTTCATGCAACTGCTTTGAATAGAAAGAAAAGTGTTTTGCATTGTTACTAAGTGTTGTATGAGAATTTGCTCCCCTTTACACCTGTGTTTTTCCTGGTCAGTATATAAATGCACAGTTGCATTAAAAGTTCAATTCAACTTTATCTCTTTATTTTCTCCATTGAGTTGTCAGACCTACTCTAACATTTAAAAGCTATCAAGAGCAATCAGATCATGAGCAGATTTTCAAAAATGCATGTTATGCCAGGTGTAAAGGCAGACACATTTCCCCAACTATGAATGAGGCGTACAGTGACCACTGCAGTGAGCTCTCCGTTCAACAGGTCGATCATCTCCATCATGGCTCTCATACTCCACTCAGGGCGGTAAGGTATCCTCTCCGACTCCAAACACACGTTTGTCGGTTTGAAGCCTGCTAACTTGACATAAACTGCTGCACATGGGAAATGATGAAGGGATGCAGGGAGTTGCCGCAATCTGCAGTGACACAATATTTTTTTTGGATGTGTTATTTGGTTTTAATGCTTTAAAAATGCCAAGAACAAAAACCTGGATATATGAAAGAATTTTAAGTGTAATTTTAAGACCTGGTCTTTATATGAAAATTTTGTCGGGCTCTAAAATATTTTTGCAAAAATTCAAAACCAAATATTTTTTACATTTTGACAAGAACGAAAATGACTCAAAGTATTAAAATATAAATAGCTGATTAATCTTTATAGTCTCACTTTTGTGTTGGTAAGATGTCATCCGAACCAAAATCCACATGTCTCACAAGGAGCTTCACAGAAGGAGTGAGTTGAGAAAAACCCAGTAGCTTTGCACGATAATATTTACCATCGCTGTACTCAGCCAGACAGGGACACTCTGCACACAAACGCACAATTAAAAACATCCATCTATTCTCCAAGCCATTTAGCCTCTGTATAGGGCCACAGGCAGAGAATGAAAAACATTTGGTCTCAAAGTTTCTGGAATAAATTTGATAAAATAGGCATGTATACAAACAAAATACCACAGAAGTGTTTGCATACACTGAAATGAACCATAATCAAATGACAAATATAAGCACCAATGGGGAAGTCTGTCAGCAGGCTCAGATTTTCTATATTCTCATTCACACACTCAAGAGCTTCCTCCAAACTCTCTTCCTGCTCCAGTTCACACAGAGTCTTATCCAACACACACAGGAACACCTGCAAGCACACATTAGATTCAAATGAAAGCAAGAGACTGTAAAAGTGTGGACACATTTACCGTTGTAATTGTTGCAAAAGAAATTCACAACGGCTTCAAGCTGGTTACTGTATTGATCAACAGAGAGCTGCTTTGAAAGTGACTCCTGTGTCAGCTGTGCTATATACAGGGTTCCTACACATTTTCCATTTCAAAATTCCATACTTTTCCAGACTCAAATTTCCAAACCTCTCGGTTTTTCAGACCACATTTAACATAAATGGTTCATGGAGCATTATTTTCAGCCTTATATTTGGTATGTAATAGTCATCTGTAAATATTTTTATTTTCATTGATTTTCTCGAAGTGACAACATACAGAGTCGCTAAAATAAAAAATAAAGAAATATACACACTTTTACATTCACACAAGGAACTTTTTAACAGAACAGATAGCAGAACATTGGAACATTACAATCTAAAATTGCTCTTTAAAGCACTGAAATAACTAAATTAAAAGTTAAAAATCACTGAATTAAAAATGAAAATAAAGACTATTTTAACTGCTATAGGAAACACGCATTAACTCATTTGAGCTTAGTAATTAGTACTGTACTAGCTTACATTTGATTTACCTATTACAATAGTCCCTTTACAGTATCATAAAAATACACTTACATGTAGGTTTAAAATTCTACAAAAGACATTTAACGTTCAACAACAAATATTTTAGCAAAATGTATATTTTACTCAGAATTATTGCGCTCCTATTCGATTGCGCTCCGTCTGTTTAGTGCGCATGCGCGCAGCATCTCTCGTTCATATGTGTAAGCCTCGCCCACTCCCGACAGCAAAATGGATATATTTGCATGACTTTCCAACATTTACAGATGAAAAATATACCTGTAACATGTCAGTTATGCACTGAGGAAAACACAACCTCTCAAATGCATTAAACAGCACAAATACAGTCGCTGTTTGCCATGGTGGATCGATTTGATCCGTGATCGACATTAAGGGCTGCTTAAGAATAAGTGTGCACAAATTAGTGAGACTGTGTGAATTTAATTTGTCGTTTTATAGAACCGTTTTAGCCCCGATTGATTTGTTAGGTTATTTTAAGCCAGGTTTTGGACTTTAATCCCTGCTTTTCCTCGGGTCTCCCTGGTGTTGTGATGCGTCATGTTCACGCACAGAGGTGATGAGAGAACGTGCTAGAGAGGAGAAATCAATCTATATATAAAATATTAGTCACAGATTATTGGTCACCTTCTAAATAATAAATTATAGCGCATCCAATAGTAATTATATATAAATAAATAGGTTTTTACCGATGCAAATATGTTAGAAACGATGCATCGCGATATAAATGACAACTTGTAGCCGATGCACACTTTTTAAACCGATGCATCTTGCGAATCGGGCAATCTTCCCATCCCTAGCATGCACATATCAATACAGCGTAATCTGTCACACTGTACAACAATTACTATTTTTTCATTATTGTAAGGGGTAGGTTTAGGGTAGGTGTAGAAGTTAATAAAACATAGGTAGAAAATTAAATTTCACTTTTCTGGTCAGAGCTGTACCCTTCTTGCCACAACCTCGGCAGAGCTGCTTTGTTTACAACTGTTACTGGGGAAACCACTGTTTCTGCAGAGAATGAATTAACATTTTCAATAAGCCCATCTCCAGCAATGTTTCTGCTGTTGCTCACTCTTTTTTTTCTATTTTCTGCAGCAACTGAGCACTTTTAATATTCTTTATCCTGGCTGAAGAACTTGTTTAAATCTATAATAATCATCAGCATATGTTATAGTCTAAAGTTAAAGACATTAATATTAATAAGACGAGTCAGAGTTTTATAATTATTTGAAGGTGATTTCACATTTCTTGTTTGTATGAAGGGTAAATATAAATATAATTTGTACCGTTTTTATTTCTAAAATATTATATAGTTTTATAGGAAGAGGTTTCATAGACTTGGCAAATTCATTTTTCAGAAGTTGGTAGGTACAGTCATCTTTTGTGGGCGTTCTTGGCAGTTTTTCGGAGGTTTTTTTAAATATTGTTCATGTCGATAACGGAACTATATCATATCGACCGAAATTAAGAAATATATCGTGATATAAATTTTGGCCATATCGTCCATCCCTAATCAGCTTACATACCTCATTTGGGGTGCGGATATGCTTGACCCTGACAGGGAAATGTTTTCTTGCTTTAGGACTCTGCAGTTCTTTATAAACACCTAATACAGGCTGGGGCTCCTCCAACCCCTGAAAACACAACATATTGCTACTAAACCAGCTCTGACATTTAGTAAGCAAACCGAGTGACTTCTATGAAAATAATTTAGCCAGAAATTCAGGAATTGTATGATGTCAACAGAAATGAAACGTCTACCTCTGTGTTTAGGTCCCAGTCATCCAAATCAGGGACAGGAGGCTTAACCACATAATCCTGCACATAAACACACAGTGTCAATATCTACACCTTACATAAGCAAAACAACTCCGCTTTTACTAACATCCACTGATCAGACCTCCTGGCTGCTGATGGCAGGATCAAAACTGGCATACTGGTGATGCACCATTATCTTGCTAAGCGCCATTCCATCCACCGTTATCTCAACCTTTACACAGCCACATGGATCTTCTGGGTGCTCCTGCAAAACAACAGGTTTATGGGGAGAGTGCTTGTCAACACATGATAATTGACACTTTAGTGATTAATAGAGTTCTGCTGATAGATGGAGTGGTGTAGATGTAAATTCACTTACTATAATGTGGACATTGACTGAACGCCCAAGTAGCAACTCCTTCATGAACACCACAGCATCCCACTGCCAGCCCTTCCCAATCTGTAACAGTTAAAATCCGAGGATTTGCCAGAGTATTTAATCACATTTAAAAAAAAAAAAAAAAAAAATACTTTGTGTATTTGGAATAGTTATTTTTAGTACAACTGAAATACCCTCTCATACCCACCAAAACCCAAAAAAGGGGTGGTTGACGCATTATTTTTCACATAATTTACCTTTATACTACACCGCTCTGTCCCTTCTCTTATGAATGCCTTGATCATTAGACCTGAGTTGAGACGGGAAAACTGGACATCGCGTTGGTTTCATACGGCTTACTTTAACAGAGAATATTTGTTTTGGACGTGACATACTTTTTAAAAGTAGACATTTCAAGCTTTCTATACATATATTTCTCATGTCTTTGAGGCAAGTATTCGCGGAGACTCATGTTTTATTTACGTGTCTGTGAAGAGAGGTGAGAGAACGCACCGTTTATTTTCTTTATTTTACAAAAAGCATATTGTTTTGATATGACTATACACAAATAAAAGTAGACCCTTTGCAGTTTCAAACAATACTTTATTTTTATCTGTACGATCAAAACTGACGGAGTTTTATTAGATCTTTTTGCGGTCATAAAGAAAATACGAGACGGACCGCAATGGTGCAGGCTTCGACCCCAGGGGGTTAAACTGCCAGAATTTTAAAAGATGATATCTCAGTTTGCATTTAACTTTCAGCGATGCAACTTTGCAGATATTGTTTATGCTCGAACAGCAACATTACACACTAACGTTAAAAAAAAAAAAAAACTGGTCTAAAACTCCTCAATTAAAAG
The DNA here is from genome assembly GCA_021397915.2 of Tor tambroides. Lineage (NCBI taxonomy): Eukaryota > Metazoa > Chordata > Actinopteri > Cypriniformes > Cyprinidae > Tor > Tor tambroides. Next base: position 9,995 of record JAFVLL020020249.1, on the reverse strand, counting down.
TTTTCACTACAGTATTGCTGAAATAACCACAAAGATTTTATATTCTCAACACAAGAACTCATTTCATAAAGTGCCTGGGTCATGTTTCATGACAATATAAAAGAAAAAAATATTTGTATAACCATTAAAATATCATTCATTGGATTGGAAAATTAACTCAAAATGCAAAAAGACTTTAATGGCTCTAAAATATGCTTTATTTTCTTTATGTAAAATTACATTTTAAATATTTTATAAATATTGATTTTGAGGTTAAATATAAAAAATGTAAATAAATGTCTTAAGGGGAAATTGTCACAAAAAAAAAAAAAAAAAAAAAAATAGAAGTTTCAGCTATCAGGTTAAAATAGGGATTCACAAATTGATAAAACTGATGAGTAAAAAACAAAAACAAAAAACAAATCAAAATAAAACAAACTAAAAAATTTGTTAAGCTTTAAGTGATGTGCCCATTGACCACCAAAAAAATGTAAGTGTGTTACAATGTATTGTTAAGTTATTGATATATTATATTAGGTAAAAAAGGTTCAGCTGACAAAAACGTTTGGAAATCCCTGTGTTAAGAGTGAACTGCAAGGATGATCACATTGGCCAGTTTAAATTGGAAGTAATCAAATTCAAATTAGCACACAGACACGTACCGGTATGACTCCATTTATGTGACAGGGCACACAGAGCTGCGGCACATCCTCACAGAGAACCATCGGGTACACATGACAAACCGGGATACTCTCCACAAGTCCCTGATCCACATATTGGACCTGAAACAATTACATCACAAACTGGTAACAAAACAATATGACCCAAGGCGTTTACATTTGAGATTATGAAATTAATTACATCTGAAAGTGATGTAATGCTGTGAAAGCACACTGACCTTCACGTGTCCTCCAATGACCTCCTGCACCTGACCTCTGTACCAGAACATGTCGGTTCCCATGACAGCACATCCCAAAACTCCTTTCCAGTTGTAGTTCTTCTGTCTTGGCAGGGTTTTAATGTGCTGTTGCAGCCGCTCCCGTAAGCGATCAAACTCACACACTGAACATGACAGAAAAGAAGGAAAAAATAAAAATAAAATAAACACTGTATTATGGAGTTAAGCATTTTCAATAACATATTTCCACATCAGTAACTCATGTCTTCCCACATACATGAGTTTTCAGTAACTTTGCAGGAGTAGCTGCAACTAGCCAATCCTAACAGATGTCATTTACATAAAGTCTTAAAGGTTTAGCATCAAAAAAAGCGATAATAGAAAATTGTCAAAAACAAAATTACTGACTGTCTTAGTGAGAAATAAAACTGCACACACCTGCTTGGTGTGTCATTGCGTAAATGACACCTTGTTCGGAGATGGCCGAGATGCTCATGAGTGTGTGTCCGCAGGGAGGTAGCTCTGGAGGGGGGTATGAGTTTGTCTGCACTTTCTCTGGTGGTGGGTTGATGCGAGGGGTGGGTGTGGGTGGTGTCTGAGGTAGGCTCGTGATTCTCTGTGGCTCAGGAATCTTCTCGCTCAACACACACTCCTCTGAGAAGACTGTCTCAGATATGGAAGCAGCCCTAGGAAAAGAGTTTACTTAGTATACACAGAGATCAACATTAATGGTCGTGTGAATGATCAGCGTACAGAGCAAAAACTTTCTTACTTTCTCTCCTTTAGAGCAAGTCCTTCACTGATGAGGAAATCGGCGAAACTGACATTTTGACCAGCACGGTTTGAACAGAACAGAGACACCAGCACTGGCCTGGCGGATGGGTCCTGAGAGGGGAAAAAAAATAAAATAAAAATAAAAATACACAGACTCAGAGACAGGAATTGTAATTGTAACAGATAACTTTATAACTCCTTTACATTCATATGGGATCAAATTCCTGCTAAATGTATAATCATGGATAAAATGCGTGAAACCAAAATTTAAAAACGCAAGTAAAAATATAGTGCACAAAATTTAAAAATGAAGGCAAAGTTTTCAGAATAGCAAACAATGGTCACAGATAATTTTCATATTTTTTTTAAAAATATTTCATACTTTCACAATTGTAATTTTTTTCCCTGTGACTGCAATACATTTGGTGGGAATTTGATCCCATACATTTGTTCTAACCTTTATGGTCATTACAGCCATGGCACCAGTCAAGTAGTGAGAGATGAAGTCACACGCCGTGGCTGTCCATGTGGAGCGACCACCAGCTGGCCTGAGAGTTGGAGAGGAAGGTAAACATGAACAGGAAGGAAGAAAATCAATATGAAGTGACAAAAGTTCAAAAACAACTTCACATTATGAAATGTGAAATGTCTTGTTTGAATTTGTAGTAAAATAGTGGACTTTTTAGTACTCCCCTTGAACAAGCTATTTTACATAAAAAGAGGTTTACAATAGTCATCAAAACTGTTAAAAGGATTACAAATGCTGAATGATTATGAATGATTTTTTTTTGTTCAGGAGTTCCTTGTTCGTTTTGAGCATTTCAACTGCCCACTGTCCTTCAGAAAAGTCCTCCATGTCCTGCACATTCATTCTTTGGTTTTACAGCATCTTCTGCTTTACAACACTAACTGTGCAATATTGAGATGCATCTTCTCACTTTTCAATTTACAGAAGACAAAATAATTACAATTTAACCTAGTAAAATGATTAATACTTTGCAGGTTCTGTAAAGGTAAGTAAACTGTGCATACACATCTGTGACTGTAAATGAGGAAAAAGAGCTTCTATCAGATCATTTACCTTACACCGCTGAGGTTACATTCGAGTAAGAAAGATCCGATCAGATCAGGACTGAGTGGTCTGAGACTGTTTACATGGAGATTCACTTTATTACCAAAGTCACAACGCAAAACCTATAAAAGAACACAACACTCAAATTAAACAGGAAAAAAATAAAAATAAAAAAATCCCACATCTTTCAGATTTATTCAACTATGAAAGTGTGTGCACAGTGAACCTCTACCTCTGCAACACCATTAGTGGACACACTGCACACTTTTCCTCTTTCCCAAACCCCAGTGTTGTTGGCAGCACAGAACATCTCTGCTTCCCAGAGCATCTCCTGTGGCTCTGACTTTGAGAAGAGACTCTTCAGCGTGTCGTGGATTCTGCAAACATTGCATGCAAAATGGTAGCGTTACGACTGAACACCATCGACTTGACCTAAATAGATGCGTCACTGAAAACAGGACTTTTAGTATTTTGAAAAGAAATCTGATGTACAATAGGGTTGTGCCGATAGACGATATTGTGTTTCGACGATAGTTAAAGATATTGCCTGTGGCTGATGCCTTTCATGATATCAAGATGATCATTATTATTATTATTATTATAATAATAATAATAATAATATGAGGGCTTATTTGTTCCACCATATTTCTTTTTCCATGTTTTTAATAGTGTTGTTCGTTATAACCAAATCACACACGATTCCGTTGAGTTTATGAATGCAATGGCTAATCAGAGGCGTTCAGATTAGTCAGTCATCGCTGGAACACCAGTTTTGTTGTTCAGTGTGCACTCGCTGACTGAAATCAGTTCTCTCACTAATTCTCTCAGCATAAACTACGTAATAATTTCTATTAAATTGTTATCCTGTTAAATACAAATTATATTAAGTATTTTAGAACATCCATCTGCTACTTGACTGCAAATATATAATGTGTAGTTAATAAATTACACAAACATCAGGCTACTTTTAGCTGTACGCTGGAGTTGGTTCACTCTCTGGCCACGAACCAATGTAAGTAAATAAATAAGTTAGCATGATAATATCGTGTATCAGCGATCTTATAGGCTAACGATAGGACAATATGACTGGAGCATATCGACCAACACTAATGTACAATTATGGACTGAGGAAATTGGGCACCTCTTCAGCTGGCCGTCAAACTGCAGCAGCTGCACACATATGTTTCCAGGAGAGGTGACATGTGTCACACGAACTTTGATGTCTTTGACACATGTGGGCAGAATCAGGCTGGGCTTCAGCTCTTCAGAAGCAGGAGGAGTCAGAACAACAGACAGAGGCTCCTCTTCAAATGGAGGGTCCCATACGGTCGTCTCCAAGGGCTGGGTGTCTTTAATCTGGCTCCTGATAAAGCAGGAGAAAATGAATATTGAATACAATGGATTTAGCCTGAAAGAAGCAAGAGCAAGTACAGTAAGAAAGAAAGAAAGAAAGAAAAAAAAAAAAAAAAAAAAAAGACAATGAAAGAACGAATGAAATACAGATAGACAGTCCAGATGGTCTCTCTTTCATGACTTACTGTTTACTGGAAACAGCGAGACCATTTCTGACCAGTATCTCTCCAATACTGGCTCCAGTGCAATCATCACCAATCTCATACAGACACACAGGCACAGGTCTAGTGCCGGGCACAAGCTCTGCACAAAAGTGAGAGATTCAAGCAAAGACACAGTATACCACATTACTCTCCACATTATGGTTAATAATGATGTCACAATGGACACCTTATTATGGACAACAGATTGTTGTTTAAAGCAGTGATATTTCAGATGCATGTAGGAGTAAACTTACTTTTCGCCACAACAGTGATAAGTTTATGCTCCACAAGATCCTTGAACACAACACAGGCTTCTTCACTCCATGTTTCCTGCGGACTGACCACATCATTCAGACTGCACCACAAGGCCTAAAAACAAATAGACAGACAGACTTCAAGTTTGTTATTTATCGGAGGTATCATGCAGATGATTCAGGTGTGTTTTAAACCTGCTTTGACAGACTTGCCACAGTATCATAATTTTCACAGCAGTACAGTATCCACATTCAAACTAGTTACACTGCTGGTGGTGCTATGTGGTGCTGTGGGGTCATTTTCTCCGCACAATTGCCATGTACTGGCAAGTATTCTTCATTAAGACCAATGTGATATTGATATAGGAACAGTTATAAAGTAAGTTTCATTCATACTGTTCCCCCTTTAAACCAATTTAAAATTTTGTCCATCATAGTATCCCGGCATACACGTAAACCTAAATCTTACCATTTCTGGCAAAGCAAAGAACTCATCCTTTATCTGTCTCAGATCTTTCACAGACAGAGTCTTTCTGTAGCCAAAGTCCACATAACGAACCTCAACCATCCGACCACCAGGAAAACCTGAAAGATGAACACAGGCAATCCTTTTAACCTTTATACATTGTATATAAAAGCAACACTGGCTTTCTTTTCTTGTATGTTTACTTGTTTGATATATTGTACACACATGAACGCACCTATGACTTGAACCCTGCACCATTCTTGTTCATAGCTAGCGACGCAGGCCTGTGAGAGAGAAGGGCAGTAGATCTGGAACTCACTGTTTGCCTGGGGACGACTGTAACAGTCCTGGAGCTTTGAGTGCAACAGCAGGTACTCCATATTTTCAACCTGCATTCACCAAGGATGTGTAAATCTCATTTTCAGTTATTGATTTTCATTTTGACGTTATAATAAACATGTTTTTATACTCACTAGTTGTACATAGAAGTCTGACGGTGTGTTCACATGAGAAACCATAGCATTGACCTCAACATTGAGTGCAGGGTGAACTGATGGGTAGAAGAGTAGGGGTGCACTGCCAGGGACGACTATAGGAGAGTAGAATCTGTACAGAAGTCATGTAGCAACATTGTTAATGTTAACAAAATCTTAATTTTGTTTTATTCTGTTTTGTGTCATGGTTTACATGGTTTGCAGTGTTTTGCTTCTGAATGAATCCACATTTTGAGCAAATCAGGTGAACCAATGATTCAATGGCCCATTCATAAAGAGAGCCATTTACTTAATTCCCAAATGAATCAGCCATTTTAACAAATCGAATGTCTCCAAGACTTACTCATTAAGGCATTTAAAGTGCCCCTATTATGGAGTTTTGAAAATTACTTTTCATGCAGTGTGTAATACAGCTCTAAGTGAATGAAAACATGTAAAATTTGAAATCCGAAAGTATACCGTGTATAAAGTTATTGTCTCTCAAAAGAAAAAGTCGACTCTGAATCACTGAAACAAGTCGCTTTTAAAACAAATCCCAAGCCGTTTCATGTTGACATCAACATGAAACATTAGTATATTGCCCACCCACTTGTTGCATGCACAGACCCGGGAAAACATTCATTCTTTGCCACTAGGTGCTGCTTTTGGAGCGGTAAAAATAGCGGTTTCCCTGATAATGCTGTACAAAGCAGCACTGTGCTCACAAACTCTTTCATTTCATCATGCCTGTAATGCCTGATAAAGCAATGAAATCGACCAATCACAGCAGATTAGTGTCACGCAAAGGAGGGTTTTGGAAAAATGAATCTTTGAGTGAATCGTTTGGGAGTCATTGAGCAAATAAAGTAAAATTAAATGCATATTATAAGAAAACCTTGCATGCATGTCAACCTGTTGTTGGGGACTCCCAAAACTAAAATATGAACCTTTCATAACCCATATAAAAGAAGCACTTTAAAGTCCTATACTGGCAGATTTAGTTTACTCACACATGTCGTTTCTTTTGCGAAACATAAAAAGACATTTCGAACAATGTTGGTCACCACTATGTAAAAAAATAAATAAATTCTCAAATGTTCCATTGTTTATGTTAATCCATTGTATCTTAAAAGTTTTACGATTAATCTGGGATTAATTAGATTAATCACCACGTCATAATTTTTTAAATTTAATTATTTCGCTTGACAGATCTAACTAATATATAACCTGTACCTTCCTAGCTCATTTATACTAGAAGTTCTTTGCGTCAAAGAACTAAATAGAACAAATGTAACCTTTTATCCAGCATACTTTAGGGCATTTGTGGCATTTATTTATTACTTATTTTATAAATCATGTTCTACCATTTAGTCTCAAAATGCTCTCGAGTTATAGGTTTAATTGTTGAATGTACTGAAAAAAACAGAAGAAACCCAGATAGAACCAAACAGATGAAGATTAAAAAATAAAAATAAAAAATGCTGTAAGGATGGAACTGGGAGTCCCAAATGTGACAATTACATACCTGGCCAGCTCCATGAACACCAAGTGCTCCCGCAGAGACACCATTGGCGTTTTCTTCAGATCCACTAACAGGGAGTCTCCGTCCTCACCGAACACCTGCATCTCCACAGCCTCAGATCCCAGCAGGCTCCTCATCTCATCAGCTGCCTCTAAACTCCATCCTCTCACCTGGAGAGAGAGGAAAAAATAAAAAATAAAAAAATAAAAACACACACACCACACAAACAGGTCTTGCCAGTTATTGAATGTGCCTAGTCACAAGTGATGCTAAAATTCTTCATATTCTCTAATAACATCAATAAATACAAACCTAGATCAGAAACACAAATTCTTTTTGCACCACTAGATGGCAGCTAAATGCCTGAATATTTCTTTTGAACAAACAGAACTTTTAACATGTTTTTGTGCACTCAGCTGCAACACTAATACAGTAAATACATTTCCATAACTTATACCAAGTCTGCAGGAATAATATCTTTAAGGGAGCATTTGATGGCCAGAGGAGCCCAGCCATTCATTTCAGCCAGAGTAGCGGCATCGGGTCTCCGCAGACACTCATTCAACATGCTTAAACCTCCATCACTGAAGATGCACAAAGAGAAAACATGGATACAGTGAATGAGGGAATTTGCAGTCAGATGCAATGAGATCAGATTTACTTGATACATGAGCATGCAAAATATTATGCACACAACTAAGAAATAAAGAGAACATTTCTGTCTTTAAGTGTTTACATACGTATACACCATTTATTTCTCACCTTGGAATCGAAATGCCCTTGGAGAAGCCAAAGTCCTGGAAGTAGACACACAGACGGGAGACTTCTGATGCAAGGCATTTGGTCACACTCTGGAAACACTCTTTCTGAAAGAGCTCAGTCACTGTTACCCTACACCACATATCCTCCTTCCAATAGATAAAGAGCATAGAGCCTGTGCAGAGATACAAACAACCAGATAGCCACACCTCAAAGTGTATCTTTTGATCTTCTTCAGAAAGCATTGTCTGTAAGTTTAATTATGCTCATTCATTTTCTATGATGTACATAGGAGACATTAACCAAAAAAAAAAATAAAAAATAAAAATGGCTTACTGACCCCAAACATCCAAATGTTAGTTTTAGTCAATAACTAAAATTAATATTGATGAGTGATGAAATTTCACTGTCAAATATGAGACCATCATTAACATGCATATACCCGTCTTGATTTCATCACTGAACGTGAAGAGGCTACTGTTTCCTGAGCAGAATTCGTTGATCTTTTTGGTCAACTTTAGGCCTGACTTCTGTTCCATCATATAGCGTACATAGAAATGTCCAGGGTTCACAATGTGAGTCGCGATAACATAGTGCACCACTAAAAAAGACAAAAAACAAAAAGTGCACTTGAATACCACAAGGAACAAAGGAGCCGTCTTATTAGTTCATTCAGGAGATTAACCTACAAATAAGCCACATACGTTTAGGCTGTGGAGTTAAGGGCCTATCAAAATGCTGCCTGCGATGTCTTCTAAGTGCTTTGTGTCTTTCATTGCGCCTTGGTTCAGGTCCTGGGGAACTATGAGCTAAAAACACACAAGTTCAACATTACACAAGAACATAATTAGATTAAAAATAAGTCACTTGACAGCCCTAATACAAACATATCAAATATGGTCACATTCAGACAGACAGAAAAATTATTCACATCAGTATGATGATTTTTCTTTCCCAACCCTGCATACACACACCCATTTCCACTATCTCTGAAGAAGTGTCTGTGTCTTCCATGATTTCCTCTATGAAATTTGGCCTGCGTGTGGTTTTCTTTTTGGGAACGGGGTCTGCATTTCCTCTAACAGACTGACTGGAGCTGTCCCAGACCTCCACAACACTCTTCACGACGTGTTGTACAGGCTCCACTGTAACTTCTTCCAAAATACTGTCACGATCATAAAATGAACACAAAAATCAGATTACAAGGTTTCAATTCAATAGAGCACATTGTATAAACACTTACCAGTCATCACTGTCATCTATAATTTTAAGACAGTTTCTCAGACTGTCAACAAGACTGTCCATTTGAAAACTGCAACTATAAATAAATTCAAACAAAATGAGAGAATTTAAATTTTAGTATGCATGTAAAAACAACAGAGCTGTGTGCATCCATTTTTGTGACAATATTAATTGCATTCTGAAGCTCTTATATTAATTGTGTACAATGGTCCCCTACCTGAGTCCCGAACACAATGACATAGAGCTCATGTCGTATGATTTAGCATCCACTGGAATGTGTAGTGTCTCCAAAATCTGAAAACAATTAAAACAAAGCAAAAACTAAGGAGAAAATACACGATACTTTGAACATTTCTTATTTTGAGATGTATTGTAAACACAAATGAGATATAAATGTAAAAGTATCTGAAATATATCTGATGGAAATATTTGTTTGATGTCGACTACCAATAAAAAAACAAAAAGGGAAATTAAATTTCTAAATTTAATTTCTTTGTTGTTGATGACTGTTAAAATGGCCATTATAGCTTTAATAATAATGAATGTTCTGATCAAATCTTTCTTTTTCACAGAGACTGATTGACCCACAGGCAGCCAATCAGCATTCGCTGATCCACGTGCAGGCAAACATCCCACAACGCTTAATGTGAAGTTGAGAGTGAGTCCATCGGAGCGCTGATGCTAAACTTTCCCGTTGCACGTCATATATAGTTCTACCAAAGAACGTATACTGACAAGAAGTGAAAGCCAATAGAACGTTCCTTTGCAACAGCAGCAGCCCTACGCTTCCGACTTGGCACTCCACTAGCTTCTTGCTGTCTCTATGGCAAATATCAGCTGCTTTGTTTAAAAAAAACCGTACATTAAAGCTGAAATACAACCTGAATGATGACAACAATAACGTACAATCACTAGACTAGTGATCATCAAATCCTTTTAACAGTTTATTTTACAGACTTTGTGTTCAAGTCTTCACTTTTTTTTTTTTTTTTTTTTTTTA
>JAFVLL020020247.1:0-30881 GCA_021397915.2 Tor tambroides | reverse complement strand
AAGATTGATGTGGTTTGGAATTGGTAAAATGTTCTAGGAAAAAAAAATATGACCAGAATATCAACTTGCCTAATAATTCTGCACACACTGTAGTAACAAAGGAACGTTGAGTTGCTTCATTGAAAGCTTATTGTATTACTGTAGTAAAAGCTTGCTGTATTATGTAGTGTAAAGAATTATGAGAGAGAGATGGACTGTGCGAGTGTGATTGCCTGCATCTGATACAGCATCTCAGTCTCCTCACAATTAAACATAAGTTTGAATGTCCACTGAGGAAAGCGTTGTCTTTGTCGTAAAGTCAATATACTTTCATCTGTTAAGGGTGATTTCAGACAGTGCTGCTCAGTGCATTTGTGCACAGTGCATACAGCTGCATCAAACTGTTGTTGAAAGTAAAAATAACTTCCATTTAGAAAAGCGTTTATTTTTCAACGTAAAAGTCGTTACTGCAGTGCTGACTCATAAAAACAGTCTCTTGTCGCCATCTAATTGCGGAACAATGTAAATTATAAGTAAAATCACCATCACAATCACACGCACCATGTCTTAGTACTAAACACTATTATTATTTATATAACATATTATTTATTGAATAATCATATTTAATAAACAACAACAACTGCCATCATAAAACTTGCTAGGCAATTCAGTCAGCTGTACAAAGGCAGCGCGATATACAGCATTGAATTTACATAAACCTGATAAGATTTTGCCAAAACTATTTGCTCTGAAACAAATAATAGTTAAATGAGACCAAAGACTGCCCGTTAGATTTACCCAAAATTAATTATATCTCGTGTTTAACCACTATAGAGACATCAGAGCCAGCGGTAAATTCCAGAAGATCTGGCCGCGGTGAGGCTTCTCTCAGCGGGTATAACGAGTGCTGAATGGCTGCTGAACTGCTAGAACTCCTGTCTCCGAAAACGTCGAAGCAAATTCTCAAATAGACCTTATCTTTATTAACAAACCGCATATTTGAAGTCCAAGCAAGCACATTCTCACCTAAAAAAAACCTCTTAAAACTGCATTCCGTGACACAAAACAGTATTATTTTTAAAATTATAGTGGATTTGGGCATCCGCCATGACACTCGCTGTGAGAAATACGGCAACTTCGGCAAGCGCAGTGATACAAACAGTGAAGAGGTTCTGTTGGACTCTAATATCGCACTCCTATCAGCCAATCAGATTCAAGAACCAGAAAGAACAGTTGTATAAAGGTCAATAATAAAATTTTTTTTTTTACATAATTTATTATATAATTTTAGCTTTATACTTTAAAGCCCAAGACACACTGCATGATTTTTGCCTGTCCCAGACGAAAGACTGGCATCTTGAAACAATCTTGGTGATTTCTGATTTGCCACGATTGTTTCACGATGCCAATCTTTCATCTAGGACAGCCGAAAATCGTGCAGTGTGTCTCGGGCTTTAGCTAGGATTCCATAACAGACCCGTAACAGAACATCCATCCGTCCGTCTGTCATCTTGTCACTGTTTTAATGATGTCTGGGTCCTGGCCCACCTTGCAGGTTTCTCTCAAAACCGTATCCAAAATATTTATCTTAGCCTTCAAATATTGGTGTATCTCTGTAAGGTCTAGTTGGGTATAATGGGATTCAATCTCATAAATCATTTCTTAAAGAATTTAGATTCCATGAATAAGACCTACACCTATTTGCCCACACAAAGACCTCTCCCAGTCCCAGTGGTCCTCTCGCAATGGGTCTACTACCGTCCATTTCCCAAGGATCGCTACACTTTAAATGCTGTTATTTGGAACCCTTCATTGTCACCATAAGATATAACACTGCTGGTCAAAACATCCAGTTAAAAACTAAAATAAAATATTGAACAGGAATACACAAGGGACTTGTAAACAAAACTGTCTTGTAACAATGAAAAATGGTGGTAGAGAATGTGAGTGTGTGTATGTTTGTGTAAAAAGAGTGAGAAAGAAGAGAGACTCTTGTTGCACTGGTGCGGTGTTTGAGGCCAGATTCAAAGAGGAATTGTGCATTATGATTCTGTGACTGTTATGTGTTGTACACTTCAAATATCTTATTACAACACAAATAAGTATTCATGTGCCATTCAAAATGCAATTCCAACACTCGCATTGCTAACAGAGTACTAGCGAAGGGACACAAAACGAGAAACAGCAGCCAAAGGCAGTGCTTTCTGCAGTCCCTTATTTTGACTGACTGTCCAATGCAATATTTCAGTGTATAGCAGCAGTTGCAAACACAGGCTCACTGAAACAAGCAAATAAGTAGAACTGGATTTAACAGTCTAGTCATACATGTTCATTTGAAATGATCAAGGTCTAGTGGAATATATGGGTCAAAGACGTAAAGATGTCCGCATCAAAATAAATTTACAAAAATGATTTTATGTCCATAGAAAGCACATTAAATGTAAGTAAAGTGTCTACTTTTAAGGTTTTAAATATGTTTTTGGAGAATAAAATGTCAAAATTTGGTTGAAATAATGTTACATTGTCATTCAGTGTAACACAATATTTATGTAAAAAAAAATCAAACAACATGCTTATTTTGACTTGTACATATTAAAATATATAAAAGAATAAGGGAGCATATTAAATTTTATTGTGTTTTAAATGAGTAAAAAAATCTTACTGACAAATGGGCAAAACCTAGGATAGTGGCAAATTTTAAAAATGTAAAATTACAACTAATTAGTATCTGGGGTGAAAGTAATTAGTCTTTTAATATGTCATAAATTGATTTTTGTTGTAAATATGCCTGACAAGACTGTTACACTGAATGAGATTTTAGTGGGTGTCTTCTGTAAATCAGGGAAAAATGTATGATATTTATTTTGTGTTCAGAAAAACAAAAAATTGTAATTGAATTAAACAGGAAACTTTTTTAATTTTTGGGGGGAAAACAAAACCCTTTTTCGTCTTTTTCTTCGTCTTTTTCGTCCATATACGTTTGGGGCCGTAAGGTTTATTTAATGTTTTTGAAAGAATAAACATTTTCTATTTTAATGTATTTTACAGTGAAATATATATATATATATATATATATATATATTTGAATAGAAGATTCAGGATTTATTTGAATTTATTTTATAAACATTTTATTGAAGTTCATAATACATATATAAATAAATAGGATATTTTGGAACATTATGAATAGCTTTTAAAGTCTTTTATATTTTTGATCAATTTAATGCATCCTTGTTGGGGTAAAAATCCTTTAAAAAAAATAGCAACTTGCTTTTAACCTTTTATTGTTTTTCAACCATTTCGTCCTATACTTCAGTTTAATCATTTGAGTTTAATTTTAATTCATTAGTGTAAGTGACATGTAAAACACCTCAAATTTATTACTCATATTTAAAACAACATTTAAATATCAGCTATCATTCTTTGTAATATGTGAGTGCTGTGAGCCTTTAATTATTGACTGGTTGATAGAAAATTGCTAGACATTTGTTCTAGGTGTTTGCTAGGGTGTTGGATGGATGCTGCTAGAATATTGTGGTTGGTTACTATGGTGTTAATTAGAATTTTGCAATAAAAATATATGAGATGTTTAAAAAAATCTCAATAAATTAATTATGAACTGCATTTTCCAACAGAAAAAAGCTTCCCAGTAACTGCCCTGCTGTATTGTCTTTAACATTCGGGAAACCACAAACAGCACTCAGTCGATCTCACTGCTTTGATGTGACTACCCATCTGCTACAGCCCACAAGCCGCTTGCGGTGGTTAATTAGCTTTTTGTCAAGTTCGCTGTTTACAGTTGAAATTGTCACAGACCCCATCCTCACGTGTTGCCACTGGCTGTACACAGACTGATGGAGAAGCATGTGCTGTGCCTGGGAGACACACACTTTCTGTGCTTCTCAGTTTAAATCTAGAAGGACACTTTCAAAACCTACTACAGTTTAGATTTCAGTCTGCAGTTCAAAGGCATTCCTGTAAAGGTATGGAATTTCAAATCTCAATATATCTGATGGTATGATTGCCTGTGGTAGAAAATATGAAGTAGCCAATGATCTTCATTCATAGATGGAAAAACTCGCTCTGCAGACGTGAACAAGCAGCAGTAGAAATGTGTTTTCAAAAGATGATGAATACAGTACTTTTAAATAGTTTTTGAGTACTTGAGAATATTATTCACACCAAAGTATTTGTACATTTCAAGTTCAAATCTCAAGTTTATACAGTGCAAGAAAAAATACGGCTGGGATTGAAAGTAGACCTACTCATTTACTGTAAAACATTTTGCTCTGTTGTGAAGCTGTACTTGCAGAAAAACACATTCTGTCCAGAAATACAAACTGCATGCACAAATGAGCTTGACAGTGTATATAAATCTTGCCGGGTTGTCCCCAGTGAGGTGAAGTCTGGGCTGCTGGCCTGTTATCAGCTTGTTTACATTAAACTGCATTATAAGCCCCTTGGGATGGATAGTGACAAATACAATGGCGTCATGATCAGACACCGCATTTGTCTGCAGATCTTTCTCCTCATTTGGAGACTTTTGGGACTTTTTTTCCCCCTATGTCCTCATGAATTCTTAAACATAGGCCCCGACATTTTAAAATAATGTTTTATTGTGGTGATACAGAAGTGCTAGTGTGTTTTCTCTTACTGACTTTTGTGGTATGATGCAAAAATATTCCAAATGTTGCATGTAAATCAAAGAAGATGTGGCGATCAGATGTACAGTGTATGGAGCTTGAGTAGAAATAAAGTAGAATGGAGTTAATTTCTCTTTTTCTTTGAGCTAAAACTGTAGCATTTCCCTTAAATATCCTTTGTTGTTGCATGTTACTTGACGTTTTTATTTTCTCTTTTTCTAATAACTCAGTTTAGTGATGAATCAACTGTGACAAAACGGACAGCCCAAGTTGTACTACATCTTGCTGACTCAATGCCTCACTAATTGGTCAGAGACCAGAGAACTGTTTGAGGTAACAGTTGCTTTTTGTTAGTCTTGCCTCTGTGTTTCATTGCCTGTTTTTTTTTTTTTCTTTCAGTTATATATCACTGCTTTATTATTTAAAGAGAAAGCATTGTTTATTATTGTGTGTTGTTAGCATCCAATTAGTGTCTAAGTGGATAATTTAATTTTAGTTTCAGTGTTCTTTCCTAGCTCTTCTGTGCTCTTCTGCAGTCATGCAGTTTTGATGATGCTCCCTCACAGACACATCAAAAATAAGTAGAGAAAACGGATTTTAAAGACGTCTTAGATGTCTTGTAGTCAGAATTGTTGTTCTAAGTGCTAAATTCTACATGGAACATTGTTAACCAGACTTCGTTTCCAAGAAAATATAATGCCTTTACTCCATTCTCATTCATTATTCTTTCCACTGTCTGTGGGATGTCATCTGAGGCTGAGATCTGGTTGGTACTTTAAATGCATAACGTCCTTCCTTTTCTCACCTGATTGTAATTTGTTTGGCGTGATCACTGTTGCTCGTCTGTTGGAAAAATGCATTGTCTCATCACTCTTACTGTAAATGTTTTGCATTCCTTTTAAAAGCAACATGAATCAAATTATACCAAAATGTTCTGTTTTAGTATGAGTTTGGGGACTTGTAGTTTATGTTTCTTCATACCATAATTAACATTTTGAGTGCATAGATTATGCAAACAGCTTAGAGCACTTACACTAGAAGCTTTGACAGAGCATCTGATGGATATGAATGTGTAAGATCATTTTAAGTGTGTAAAAAGAATTTGAAATTAAGCAGGAAAATGCTTTGATTCCAGAAAGCACACTCCCTTTTGAAGTTCTCATTGGTTGGTGGATGTATGCGTCAGAGTAGGCCTACATCAAGTCAAAACTTTTTTTTTTTTTTTTTGCTCCTTGGATCCTTAACAGCATAAACAAAGTTTTGGAAGTTTGTGGGGCCTAAAATGCTGTTCAGTGTGGAAACTTTACCCCTTCTCTGTCACCCCCCAAAAATGACATACCCCAAATAAAAAGGTTGCTGCTCATGAGTCTTTCTGACTAGATACATAATCAACATTCACAAATTCACAAAGCTGACACTTCAAAGTTTACTGTTCAAGAATCAGTATTACTCAGACTGTTATGATAATAGAGTGATATAAGAATATATATTTAAATGTACAAAAAATTGTGTTTCTAAAGGCATTTACCACAGCAATATAATGAAGCTAAAGCCACAAGTCTACTCATGCGTCATTTAAAATCTGAGGACATTATCTCAAAATTTTTGCATTTTATGAAACATTTTGTGAGACCATGTCACATGTGTTTTTAGAGAAGGCTAATAAAAGGCTAATAAAATTGATTTATGGCCCCCTGGCTGTAAGCTTTCCTGCGTGCTGTTGCCTCATGTCTGGCCCGGCAAACTGTCCTTTTCATGATTCTGTTGTTCTCACTCAACGAACCTTTCACACCTTCGCAAGGTATGACACATAAGTAATCCTCATTATTCCTTTACCATTATTATTTTCATTCAGCCATTATTAGCCTTTATTCTGACATTACAAGGTTTACCAAGCCACATCGCTTTGATCCCAATATTCATTTACCGGCCTGTTATCAAAAGTATTTCTAAAATTTTTTTTTAAAAAAATACAACAAAACATTTTCTTAACAAAATTCTGTATGACCATCAGTTTACACTGTAATGACTCTTGCAAACTCGCGCTGTGCCGCGAATCGGTCTGTTTTAAAACTAAAAGACGGAAAACAGACGATGCTGAGAGATAAGCAGATGTATGTGTGTGAGAAAATATCATATATAGTGTTAAAAAAAATAAATGACAGCGGATAAGAGCTCCTATTCTCTGTTTTTATTTAAGCTCCATTAGATGAGAGGCATGTTCGGAACATTCTCTTGCCGTTTACTGTTGCTGTCAGGAACTATTTTTTTAGCGGAAGGACAGCATTTAACGAACTTGCTTCAAAAAAGTAAAATTTCAATACATACATTTTGGGTTTTAATATTTTTATTGTGTGGTAACCGCTTTGCGTCGTGCCTAACAACGCCCTTCAGCCGTGATTTATTCACGATACAGCACGGCCTCTCGTACCTTATTGCTTAAATATATGCACACACATACATACATACACACACACACACACACACACACACACATTTATATTCATTACATAATTTGGATTCTACTTTTGTAAATTAACACATTCACAAATTGTGAATGTTCATTAATTTACAGACTCTCCCCCGGTTTCGCAGACAAGGCTTAAGCCTAGTCCTAGACTATAATGTAAATCTGAGCTGTTTCAACTGAAATAAACTTGCACTGACTGATCTTAAAACATATCAGTGCCTTTGTTTTGTCTCAAAATGCACACCGGTAATGTTTTTTCTAAGGCATGTTTATAATTACTTAAATGTCCTAATTGAACTATGGCCTAATCCTGGTTTAGGATAAGCCCTGTCTATGAAACCGGGCCTCTGAGTTCAACTTAACTACTTTTGTATTTTTTACATCAACAGTGAACCTAGTGAAAAATGTTCCTAGTTAAAACTGACTAAAATGTCCATTTTCAGCCATCAGATGAAAGTTAGCAAGTAACTGCCCTTCCTTGATATTCTATTCTGTAATTTTTAATGCTAACTCTTTATGTGAAACCGTTTTAAAAGCAGTGAATACGGAATAGGGTATTAGTGGAATATTTGGGTCTTCAGAAACTCTTGTCATGTCATACAATATGAGCACCATGACCATCACTAGCGTTACTTTACATGCAAGACTGATTACAAGCTATATTAAAAAATGCTTATATCAGGCATTACCCTCTAATCAGAAGTTGATACATATTCTTCACATTTGCCTTTTGTTCTTTTAGAACTATAGGACGACATTTTCTCATAACTCGTTTATGATACAATGATTATAGGATATTTTTTACATTTATGTGCCGCAGCAGAACTACAAAGTAGAATAATCCTCACAAGATAGTCTTTTTATATGAAATGTCACACATCAGGGTTTTACATTAGGAACAGGAAAGTGGAAAAAACCAGCATGAGTTTTAAATATTTCAGTTCTCTTTTTCACTTGCTTTCTTCATATTTCAGTTTCTACCTTCTTATTTTTGGGCTTAAAATTAGGGATAAAATTGGACTGCATTACAACATGCTTTTAAAGTGAAGTTGAAAGTCAGTGGCTCATGCACTAAGGTGGTTAGTGTTCACTCAGGGAATTCAGAAACAATAAAAGCTCCTCAAAACATACACTGCTATAGCGACTAAAGAGGTTCACGGTTTTCCGTTTCCTGATATTAGACCAGTTTCACCACAGACTGTGCATCTTACTTTGGACTTATGAAAAAGTATAAACTCAGGGCACGTCCTGGGGAACTCTGAGACTTTTAATCTGTGGTGGAACTGATCGCAGTTGACCAAATAATCTGCCAATTCCCTTCACCGGACTGCAGCGGCAACAGAGGCTAAGTCCCTGGCCCTCTCATCCCAGAGAGCTTGCTCAGCACTATAAAGAAGCATTAAATCCCAGGAAGAGAAAATGAGAGGTTTCAAAGTAAGAAGATGATGAGTGGACATATATAGGTTGGGGCAAGGTTTTCATACTATCTGGATGTATTATAGCTGTCACAACTTTCTCGGGGAGATTATTTGGCAGTTTTAGGTTACATATTTGACATTTGAGCTCTTCCGCCCACACCAGACGACTGGAATGATGACATGAAGTACATGGGAGGTTGTTTGGGGAAATGTACATATCATCTACAGCTGATGACAGCTGGAATGCTTGTTACGTGCCAGTCTGGTGTCAGGTCAGAGAGAAAGTTGGATATCCCTACATGAGTAATAGGGAGAATTGCTACTCACATCATAATAGATACTTGTGTTTTAATTAGTTGTTTTCTAATTCATAGAATTGGAAAAGAAGTGAACAGTGTGTACAAATAGTGTAATTGTGGAGCTACAGTACTTCTCCTTCCTCCTCTCTTCGCTAATTTTATCATGCACAAATGTTGAAAATGCAAACAGTCACAGGCAGCAGACATTCACAGGCCACATTTATACAGAGAGCCATTCTTGCTAGAAGCAATGACAATGGTGGGGGGGGGTCATCTAGAGTTATTTCACTCTATCAAATAACGACAAATCTAAATGTCGTATTTATTTTAAAAGGTTTATGTGGGTTTTATTTTTGTTTTAATATACTACTGTATACTACTGTATACTGTACTACAATATACTACTGTACTGTATACTGTAAGTATACACACATACTCTTGAAAATGTGTGTATATATATATATATATATATATATTATATATATAATATTACACACACACACTCACACACACACACACATATAATGTTAATATGTGACCTTGAGAGACATGTGCCTACATTTAGCTTTGCGCTTTTTTTCTTTCTTTTTTTTGTCTCCTTCTCTTTCTGCTTCATTAATTGGTGCTTGAGTTGTGCAATGGTGAAATGTATAAAATCAACTGAACAAAGATTCGCTACTCGGCTGCCAACCATAGATTGTCAAAAATGATTATATTGGTAAAAGACTAAAAATGCTACTGTAAAAAACATGTTAATTGTTTATCAGTACATTCCCTTACAGTGAAAAACTATAATATAATGTATATATTGGGACATTTAATATAACTTTACATTAAAATACTGTTGAATGTACAGATTTTATAAGTAAAAATAACAAGTCATCTTATGATTTACAATGGAAAAAAAAATGTAAACAGACATTCCCAGAATACCCTGTGACACTTCATATTTGATGGTTAACCATTAATATAAATATGTTTCTTTGTTTTTTTTCCCCCCTCATCAGTTATGTACATTAGGGTTTCATGTTACATCTTATGTTGTTAAATTGATGTTTACTGCATTATTTAGTGTTACCATGATGTTGTTTTTTATTTGTTTATGACTCTGTGCACTTTCTGTGTATTTACCTCAGTTTGTGAAAAAGCTTGTTATGAACTTCGATTCATCATGTTTTTGTTTTTGTTTTTCATTACCATGCAAGTTATAGTGGTTGTCAGTATATCAATTTGTTTTTTTTTTAATTTGTTTTTTTTTTAAACATAATTATTCTGGCAAACACAGCTGTCAGTTTTATGTTGTACAAACAACTGGATTTTTTATTTTATTTATTTATTTATTTACTTTATTTTATTTTTTTCAAAATGGAGACACTGTATAGCTGTGGCATTTCTCTGAGACTTGGTTTCTTCTCCTCTCTTACATGCTGCCAGTTTTAGAGGGGCAGCAGGCACAAGCTGGGAATCGTTCCAGGAACCTTTCTCAAGCAGCTGAATATTCATCTTCATTAGGGCATCATCACCCCACCACACTCCACTGCTGATTCCTGTTAACACTGAGCGAATGTGCAAAACGGGTGCTGGGGGAGGCGACATGATGGGATGAGGCTTAGAGAAAGGAGGAATATTGAATGAGTGACAGAGCTGGGGAGGACAGGGTGAGCTTGAACAAGATTATGAAGGACAGACTGATCTCCTTGCTTGCTTCAGCAATGTGCCCCTCGTACTGATTCTGCCATATATGAAGTACTGGAGAATACAAGGACATTAGCAAAAGAACTGTCTTCAGTCCGTTTTATCTTTTCACTAGTGTTCTGTTCCTTTTAACCTAGACGATTAATGAAAGGACTAATCATTTATAGGATTTCTGAAGACAGAATATTGTCTAAATATATAAAACACTTACATTTTTCACTTGTCTTAATTTTTCATCTTGCATTTAGATTAATTTTAATAGGTATCTTCTGTTATTTTTTTATTTATTTATTTTTCTCAAAATCATAATTTGTTCAGCCTCTTTTGGTTGTTTTGTCTTGCTGTTTCTTGCAGGCCTTCAAAGAAGGCCAGTAATCACTTATGATGAGAAACATGCCTTGAAGAAAATTACTTAATATCACTTGTGTTTTATGTTAACTAATAAATATTGTTAATAAAAAATGACATCTTTTCATCTCATTCATTTAAAGCTGATTATGTTTACTGTCTTGGTAATAAGGAGTTTGTTCACTGATAAATTGGCATATAAAAAATAGGATTCATTTTATAACCTTAAGATGTGTGCTTCATATATTATCAATTCCATGTTCCATTTTAGTTAATTTCTAATTCGTTTCCACCTTAATTGATGTATAGGACAGAGTAGTGTCTTATATGTTGGTAAAAGTGACTTACGTGGGGAATGTAGATTTCTCTCTCTCTCTCTCTCTCTCTCTCTCTCTCTCTCTCTCTCTCTCTCTCTCTCTCTCTCTCTCTCTCAGGTGTCAGAGACCTTCTATAGAGTTATTAGTGCTGCTTTTTAAGACAGAGCGCAAAGTAAATACAAAAACAGATAAACTGGGGCACTGGGTATTAAAAATCAGTATTACCAGCCAATTACAGCACTGTGTCTCTCTACATTATGGATTATGGGCAATGGGATTCCATGCTGTAATCAGTGAGGCCTGTCAGATCCTGTCTAAATATGTTAGAAAACCTTCCAGCAGGCTATTGAAATATACATTAAAGCTTTGTTTATAGTATGCTTCTCCTGCATTTGCTAATAAATATCCTGTATGTATCCTGAGACATGTTGTATTAATGTGGACAAAACCTGGAGTATTTGGAGAGGAAAATGGGATAGTATAAATTACTCATAGTTCATTTGATTTTCACATGAACTGTGGTACATCACTACATTGATGCTTTTGCTGTAGAAAACCATGTGTTTTCCATAACTACTTCTCTTGGGTAATGCAATCCAAGTTTCTATTGCTATTACATTATGAATCTTGTGTTTGCAGGGTACAGTGTTTATGTAGGCCATAAATGCCCAAGCTCATCTCCAGAAATATTTGAGCAGGGCTCAGGATCATGAAATAGGGGAGACTGGATGGTTGTAACACTTTTTGGTTTAAAGTTTGAAACTCAGTGCAAACACACACACACACGAAACACACTTTATCTCAGAATTTAATATAGTAATTTTCCTCCATTTATTTGCGACAAATTAAATTTCTACTTTCTATAAGTGAAAGAAAGAAAGAAAGAAAGTATGCAAATTTATAAACTATCCCTGAAGTCCCCAAATTATCCCTAAACGAACTGTTTTCTATTTTATTACATTTTGAAATAATTTATTGCTGTGATTAAAAAACTTTTTTTTTTTCTTCAGTCACATGATCCTTCCAGAAATCTATTTTCTAATTATTAACTTAACTTTTAATTGGCCAAGAAATCACAATAACCAATAATATGTATTCTATAATATTTCCCCCTATATTTTCCTAAAGATAATTTGATGATTGGTTTATATACCACAACACTTCCCATTTTTATCACAGAATAAGGCAAAAAAATATTTGTTAGTTTCTATGCTGTAATAAATTATGTCAATTAGCACTGCATTACTATATAGGAGATGACTTGAAAAACATACATAAACCATATATTGCCCCCATGTCCCCCCGTATTGTGCGACTTAATGAATTTGTGGAAACCATGATACATTTCTTCGTGATTCTTTGACTAGAAATGTCAAAAGAAGAACATTTATTTGAAAAATACATATTTTGCAACATTATAAATATTTTTACAATTGCTTAAAAAATGGTAGTGTATGATAGTAATTTCACCCATCTGGCTCCTTTCTAATTTGTTAAACTGATGGTGTTACAACCCACCATGTGTCACAACACTCACTGCTCTTCACTAGAATCATTTTTGAATGGTCAGCCTACAAAAATCAACCTCCAAATAGCTCACTTATAGTTATCCATATTAAGCAAGGAAAGGAGAAAGTATTTTAACATTGGAAAAAATTACATCACCTTTAACATTTAAACATTTACGCTTGGAGGAATGTGTATATAGAACTGAAACAACTGATCCTGCAATGCATTTATTTTAAAAGCCAACACAATTATGAAGTCAAGAAGAGTTCAGGCAGCGTCTTCTGTCCCTCCCTCTTTTTTCTACCTCCCTCGTGTTTAATATCACTCCATCACTGTGGGCTTATATCACCAGTCCAGTCAGGCCATGAAGCTGTGATGCACAGCTCTCTTCATCAAGGCATGAATTTCTGGAGTCTCAATGTTATCATAGCACTGAATCCGATGTCCATTTTAGTTGTGTTTTACACTTGATGTGGCCGCTGGCCGAAGCAGATCCTATCCTGATGAATTAATTGTGTGGTACACCTCTCGTTAAGTGCTGGTCTGCCTCCATTCAGGATCTGAGGTCATAATAAGAAACAATAAACATCACTCAGAAGAAATACCCTATACTTTGTCAATCTTTGTCTATGAGTCATGGGATTCCCATGAGCTCCAGTCAGATGGATGTTTTATGGGTTGTAGAGATCCCTTAGAGAATACTTAACAAACAGCCATAAAAATGACCAATAAACATGCTTGACTAGTTTCCCAATGGGCCAGTGGCATTCCTGTCAAATACTAGTGGGGACGATGGTGTAAAGCTTTTCTGATTTCAAAACGAGGAGAAAATAAAACATCTGAAATAATGCTTTATGACCGTGCTTTCATTACATGACGGATGGTTGGAGACATTATGCGCTCGGCTTAGCTGTAGGATAATATAAGGTGTCAATTTTACCGTTTGGTCTGGATCATTTTGAGCGTTACACAGTTTGACTGTGCTACTGTTTCATAAACCTCCCCTGAAATCATTTGCAAGTCAGTAATGTTTGGACACACCATGCCCTCTGTCTCAATTTGTTGCAGTTGTATCCAGCATTTGTGTTTCTGCTTTAGCTGCCAGAATTCATTATCTGCCATGCTAAAAATATTACAGTTTTGTCCTGAGAACAGGTGTCAGAGGGGCAGAGAATGGCCAAGAAAAAAAGACTGGCACGGTAACAACTGTCCAGGCAAAATTAATAACCTCATTCCCAAAGTACCCCTATATTTTAGTCAACCGAAAGGGAGCAAGGGCTCAATAAAGAACACTCTGTCCACAGGCTTGCTGCTTGCGTTGATGTGAGTCAAACTTTCAGGATTGTTTGAAGCTGCTACAAACTTTTTACTGTACTGAAATTAGCATCGTATGGGCTCAATGGAAAAAAAAATAAATGCCTCTTATCTACATTTTTGCATACTATACTTATAATTCACAGCAGTTTCCAGCTCAAATTATCACTAGTGGCAGCAACTTTTATTCATTTTTCATAAAGATTATGATGACTGGGGCAAATTATTGATTAATTAAGACTTTTTGCACAATTCCTTGCACAATACTATGTTATAGTCTCAGCATTCAGTCTGAAGGTCTGTCTGTGGGGCTAACTATGACCTCAAAAAAACATTTACCATGGGTCATTTATTTTTTTTATTTTTTTATTTAACCTTTATTTAACCAGAAGAGACTCTCTGAGATTAAAAATCTCTTTTGCAGGAGTGTCCTGGCCAAAATGGGCAGCAATACATCAATTTCATCACAGAATATTACAATACAAACAAGCTAGAGACACTTAAAAACAGTTACATATCGTTGAGTCGATTTCCATTTGCCGAATGACGGCTTTAAAATGATCCAAAGACAGTAAATTTTGTAATTTGTAAACTAGGTCCCACTTGATATGGCCTTATCTACTATCTACTTACATTTAAATTAATAATTTGATACAATGCACTTATTGTGTACATACATGGTTTTACATTGTACTTATCATTAAAAAAAATACCTGCATCTAATTAGATCTGTAATTAATTTCTGTAATTAATTTATAATTACACTGTTGACCCATCCCTTACACCTTAACCCACCCTTAAACCTACCCATACCACCAAACCTGTCTCTAACCTTACCTGTATCCTACCTCAAGTGTTTTGCAATACAATATGAACACAATAAGTACATTGTACTTATTTTTTGTTGGAAGTACATAGTAGTTAATGCCACCTAATATAAAGTTGGACCATAAATGAATATATTTTGATGTTTGCATCACATAAACAGCTTTGTATGTATGGCTTTTCTGATATACAACAGAAGATTTCCGTTGAACGTAAACTCCTTAGGTAGCTCACCTGGTACAGCATTGCATTCGCTATGCAGAGTGCTTGGGTACGAGTCACGTGAAACATAAGTCATGGTAAAATAAAGCTCAGAGACTTGTAGAAGCAAACTAAAATGGAATGGAGGCCTCAGAAAATGCTTTCTTATCTCACGTTTTCATTTGTTAACACTGTTGGTTAGGTTTAGGGTAAGGTTTTGTTCATTATTTTGAAATGTAATAGAGCATTTACCTTTTTAATACCGTTCACTACATTTAATTTCTGAATTGCCACGATACATACAACAAGCAACGTAATAAAACATTGCAGATTCACATTCATCTGTTTTGGATAAAATTGGCCAATCTTGAAGTGTCACTCAATGGATATTTCATTTTGAAAGTGCAGCAAAACAGCAAACTTAATGTAATGTCGCTACAGGCATGTTTTTCCAACAAGCCTTGGTTGAAAATACTGCAGTAGACTCCTTTTGACGTTTCCTCACACAAATGTATTGAGTTAAGAAATGCAAGTCATGCTGACCGGGTCTCAACAGGGATTTTACAAAGGTAGGAGGTTATAATGAGGCATAAGTTGTGGCTGTTAGATATGTTATGCTCAATCAGAGGATATGGCCTCTGGAGCACATCCCCCCAGGCACACTCCCCCACTTCTGACAGACCGCCGCAGCCTCACATACTCTTCTCATTTACAATTAAAGATTAATGGGAGAAAGGGATTTCAGAACACAGAGATTAATTGCATCCCCCACATTTTTTTTTTTTTTTTTTTTTTACCGCTCTTTCCCATCATTTCCCACCCCAACATAAAGCTAGTGGTGATTTTTGTCAACAAGAACACTGAGAAATTAATAGACCATTTAGGCAGATTCCTACGGGATCCGGCCACAGTATTTGGTGTAGCTGAAAGGGGACAGAGGCTCTGGCTGACTTGAGCTATTTTATCATTCACACCTTCTTTATTCTTTCATTTGCCTGTTTTACTCTATTCTTTCTGCTTCTTTTAAACTTTGTAGCCTGGCAGAAGTCTCTTCCTGACTAAAGCAGTCAGTCTCTTGTACTGCTGTCTAAAGCTTGAGTCATTGTGTACTGTAATATCGTGAGATGTTATTACAATTGTATTTTATTATACATTTTTACAATTATTTTATAATATTTTATTAATAATATAATGTTACCTACCTGATCTCATGACGAAAACATACCTGTGGGAACTTTTTTGCAAGACGCGAAATATGTACCAATAAGTACATATCACTGCAGTTTCCAACAGAAATTAACACTAGAGGTGGTAAAACATTGAGCAATTGTTATCGTTTTCGTACACAGTTATGATTACAGCCTCATATGTTTCACTTTCCGGACCTAACAAACTTGATCAGTAGCTCAGCCGGCACGTGATTGGATTTAGGAACTAATACCTTGAAAACATGACTCAAGATGAAAGGGCTGAAAGATGAGAGATCGGAAAACAAGATAAAATGGCATGCTATACGATTGCATTTTTACGTCACATTTGCTTTTGTTCATACTATTGGGTAGGTTTAGGTGTAGTGCAGATAGTATGCTATTTTAAAATGTCACGGAGCATTACACTTATAGCGGCACTCAATGGACATTTCAAGTCAGAAAGCCTACAAAACCAACGTCACATAAAACGTACCACATGTACGTTCATCTGTTCTGAGGAAAAAACAAACATACTTTTAGTGCCACTCGGTGGATATTTCACATTGAATATGTCACGAAATGTACATGGTGATATGTATTTTGCATCTTGCTAAAAAGCTCCCACAGGAGCTGATGCTGATTCCCTGACAATTTTCAAGCGACAGCTGAAAACTCATCTCTTTTGACACTATTTGTCTTCATCATAAAATTAATAATATAAAAAAAAATATTTCTCTTTATTTATTCCTTGCCTTTCTAGCTTGTAATTACTTGGAACAATGCCTGAAACTTGGTATTACGAGCATTTCCTGTGTCTGTTTGCCTCTTTAAGATGAATCGCTTTATGTATTCCCCAATTGTAAGTCGCTTTGGATAAAATCGTCTGCAAAATGACTAAATGTAATGTAAATGTAGGTATGTTTTCCTCATGAGATCAGGTTGGATGTTACATAACGTACAATATACAATATACTATCATAACAATTCTTTAAGAAATCAATCTATTTGGACATTTATTGAAGTTATTGATTGAATACAATGAATTATAATATACCTGTCTATGTCTATGCAAATGCATAAAAATATATTTGCACAGCATTCCTATACACACGTACAATCACATTGAATCTGCCAAGCCTCAGGGCAGCCAATAGGAAATGGAGCAAATCTAAAAATGCTTTGACTTGAGTATGTATCAGTCTCTGTGCTTTGTCTCTGCCAACTTTGCCACTGCCAACGTCACACTATGACAAGATCAACATAACTTTGAACTCCCACTGCCTGTTCAAGACATTCACTTCTCTCCTCTGCCCTCCACCACCACCACCCCACTGACTGCTGAGGACTTTTAAGGTGATAAGGTGGTAACAAACAGCAGCCACTTTTCACACATCCACCAAAGTTATATATGTCTTCAAGCTCCTTCATTTCAACCCACATCCACTCCCATCTTCTAAAAGGCAACAGTCCTCCTTGCATTCTCACAAATCATCAACACATCACTTGTCCCTGGCATCCTTCCCAGCGCGTTTAAGCAGGCTTGGCTAACCTCACTGCTCAAAAACACTCTTAACTCTCCACTAGTGGAAGATTATGGACCAGAATCCTCCTGTTCCTGGCAAAAACACTTGAATGAGTTTTTGTTAGTCAGGTCTCTCCTTTTTCTTTCTCAGAACAACCTGCTGGATGGCCAATTCTGAGTCCCGATTGTTTGTCATTTCGTGGAGACTGCCCAGCTCTCGTCTGTTGAAACCCTTCAAGTGGTGCGTACCGCTCTCCTATCACCTGTCTACATTCAGCCGGACCTGTCTGCCACCTGTGCAATGCGTCAACATGACCCCGTTTATCCTGTCTGCACTGAACACTGCAGAAACTGCATTTGCTGGTTTGAGTCCTACCTCACAGGTAGATACTTCAAAGGTAACTTGAATAAGGGAGAGTCTAAGTCACATCTGCTAACCACTGCAGTACTTCAGGGGTTAGAAGATGACCTCCTCCTCTCGACGTTTCCAGCCTCACTCGGCCCAATCATTCAGGCACACTGCTTTTTCCCACCACCTCTAGTCTGATGACATGCAGACCTGCCTGTCATTTCAGTCTAGCAACCCCATAGTGTCTGTAGAATATGAAGAAGGGCCAAGTCACACATCTCTTTGTCTTGCTTCACTGGATCCCAGTAACTGCCTGCATCAATTTCAAAGCATTGGTGGTTGTTTGCGGCCACTGAATGTACACCCTACACTTACTGATGCCAGTATGATGGGAAAGAAGTTTTCTCTCAGTCCTTTTCCTCTTCACTTTCTTTCAATGGTGGAACTCCTCTTTAAAATCTTAGTTTTCAAGACGCAACTGAAAACAGTTCTGAATGCACTTGATCTGCAGTCACTTAACACACGTTTTATAAACTACTTACCCTTACAAAACTACTTTAGTGTTGCTTTGTCACACAGTACTTTATGCCCTTTTTATTTTATTTTTATTTTATTTTATTTTTTTATTGCAGCTCTTCTTGTGTTATAATTTCTTCAGAAAGAAGTGCTTGTGTTGTTGAGTTCCACTTTTGTAAGTTGCTTTAGATAAAGGCATATGCCAAAAGAATAAATCTAAAGGTTTATAAGGGTTAAACAGTTAAAAATCACTTAGTATTTGCAACTTGATGAACAGAGGTGAATATAATGCAGAAAATCTCCACCTTGAACCTCAGCAAATGCTTTGTATTTTAAGAGATTAAGGAGTTGAAGAGACTAAAGAATCAAATAGTTTAATATTTAATATTTTGTCACTTGAAACCTTGTTCCACACGGAAATGATTGCTGGTTTTGTCACTTACAGTATATAGATAGATATAGATATACTGGATAGATATATAGATATAGATATAGATATAGATATATAGACTATTGTTCAGCTGATTAAACCTTTTTCAATAACATAAATGGAATTTCCCCTCTGTATTACTGAAATAAAGGGGAAAATGTATGAACTGTGACAAATTTGAAAGAAATAACAATGATGACCATGCAATATAATAATAACTATGGACAACCTAATTTGACTAGTAGTGTTTCTCATGCGCTCTGACATAAATCAAACTTTCCCTCCTTTTAACATCAGCCTCTCATCTTGTTATGTGGCCTTTCACACAAATTGTTGCACTGTGTTTGAATGTCAAGGGTTGTTGCAGGCATTTTGAATCTGCACTGATGGATATTGGCAAACAGCTTGCTTTTGTGAGTAAGGATAACCTTCCATTTGATCAATCTTGCACCTGTCACATAGACTATTCCCCCCAATAAATCAATAACTCACATTTGTTTGTCCTAGTGCTTTACATTCCTCTCTCACTCTATTTCTGCTTATCAGTCTTTCTCTCACCTCTCCCTCCCTCCTTTCTCACTTTGTCTAGCGATAATCCACAGCATATACACTTACCATTTTATTATGTAATTGAGGCTGTCACAGAGGTTAAGAGAAACAAGTACATTTCAATGGTTAGCACATACTAATTATTACCTCTTCCTTGTCCTTGTTAAATGAAGGGTTATGGCTGATGTAGAGTTACATTATACCGTTTTTCAAATTAACACAATAACTGTTTTCATGCAGCCTAATAATCTAAACTGATTTTCTGATTGCTTTCACAATCAGATCCAAAAGTACCTTGCATGTTGTGGTGTGTTTTCTTTGCAGAATAAAGTAATTTTAAACCAAATGCCACATCCATTTGAAAGAGTGGCCCTTGGTGTATTTTTGTCTTGTTTTTCTTATCTTGGTTTTCTTTATTACTGTACTGTTTTCTTGCATAAAATCCCATGACACAAAACCATACGTCTTTCCAAAATGCCCCATTTCAAATCCATGAATTCCTGCTATAAAACTATTTTTGCCACATACTGTACACTCATTCATGCTGCTTCTAATTCTCATCTTTTTTAAAGACTTTTTTTTCTGTTGACTAACTCATAGGCCTCTTTCTTTGACAGGACAGTTGTTATGGTAACATTTAATGCTGTTCATTTCATGCAGTGAAATTGTGTTCGGAATGTATGTGACAAACACAAACTGTTTTCGTCTGATTGTGGAATTTAGGGTGAACATAATGGTGCTTTTGAGTTCTGCAAATGGATTGAATTTATTCAGATGGAAGAACAATCTATGCATGTAAACAATCAGAAATTGTACATCAAAAATAGAAATGTATCACACTTCTGGATATTCATCCCACATGGTGTATAAAGGAAATTGGTTGTCTCTGCAGATTGGCCTACACTGTCCTTCAGAGAAAAGGTTTGCGGCATCTCCCTATGGACAGTGTCAGGTAATAAATCTAGTATCTGGAGGTGTTGAACTATGTCTGACAATGTAGACCAATGGGAGTTTTAATCACCAAACAATTGCAATGAACTTCAAAGCTGAGCAGGACTCCTTGCTTGCCAATAACATTGTTCCATTAAGATTATCTCAGCTCATAGAAGAGTCCTTTCCTTTTAATTTCATGTTCGAACTGAGTCATTATGTTGTAATACTCACAGGAACAAGTCTGTAGATTGTGCAATTAAATTTCTAGAACAAAACGCTTTTGGTGCAGTGGTGCATTCCCAGAGGCGTACCGAGATTCTTGGTTGCGATGTTAGAAGTGCTGTTCTAACGTCTTTTGTACCAATCTTATTGGGTGTAGACCACATAAACCACTTATTAATTAGAAGATAGGAATCCCACTGTGGACTTTTCTCAGTGAACATGTGAGAAGCCTCAATCCCCATCTGCAAGGGAACGTCCTGCTTAAAGCTTTGTGTAAGCACAGCAAGTGATCTCCGCACATGGCTGAATCCTCAGTGTGGGGGGTTCACAGGGTAATATTCTCAGGGTGACTGTCATAGAGGATTAGATGTTCAAAATGGGGCCACTGCAGTGTTTCTGAGGTAGACATTTGTTCTCTGCAAATCTGCTGTCCCACAGAGCGTGTCTCATGTTTTTTTTTTTTAGCTGGAATGCTTATACATGCCTGAGCTGTCCAGCAGAGTTGATCTAAATATGTTAATATTCAGCACAGAAAGATTGATAGATCCACTTCAGTCTCTGTTACAAAACAACAGCTCATAGTCTGTGTGACTGTCAAAAAATAAAACTTCTTCCAAAACAAACTCCAAAGAGACACGAGCAGGAGGCGACAACACTGTTTACACTGTCAGATGAGTACCTGTCTTTGAGCGTGTCAGCTTGACATGTCTATGACTTCAGCCAAACAATGACATTTGATAAAAATGTGCTTGTGCTAAAATAAATGTGCTTTTTTACAATAGTAATTAAAATGCAAGTCTGTCTGCGCTTGAGTATCATCACATACACACAAACACCAAAAAAATTCCTTTGAAACAGTCTTCAAAAAAAAACAAAAAAAAAAACTGGTTGTTCTACAGGGGTATAAACAACTATCTAGCCACTGGTGCTCATTGGATATGTGAGAGAGGTAAATATCAAATGAAAACAACAAAATATTCCAAGACACTCATGTGGTTAAGTGTAAAATGTCCAGGCTAAAATTGTTGATCAGTGCATTTTGGCTTGACAAAGCCTTCTTCAGGATACACATCCACTGTCCAAAAAAAGCTTTCTTTTAACTCTCTGCAATTAGTAGGAAAAAAAAAACAAAAACAAACAAACCAGTGGGTTAACAAGTAGGAGTGGTGATAAACAACCCACTCACATACAGTACTACTAAAACACTGAATCACACTCACAGTCAAACAATCAAGTAACCTAGTACCCTTAAGTGTAGGCTATATACCCCAAAAGCCTCACATTGTGGAAGATGCTTCAATCTATTCCCAGCTCGTATTGTACATGGAATGGATTCAATTCCAATCACTTTGAGGGAGCTATCCATGACCCACCTCGTTGAAATGTCTTGCCACTGGACAAAACACATGTTTTAGTGTGAATCACTTATGTTCAGCCACTCTCAATCTCACCTTCCTTTTTGTCTTGCCCACATTCACATTCCAACTTATAAATTACACAGGGCGAATAATAGTTCATGAAGGACTCAGCTGGAGACACTTTTCAAGAAAACACACAAGAAAAGTTTTTATTTTTACCACATTGTCACAATGAGTACATCCTCCGCATCTAAAATTACTCACTAAACCAACCCATGTTTTATTTTCAGCAGCAGGAAGGTAACTATGCAGATTAGAGCTAAATAAAAATCAGGGTTAGTCAGCTGTTGGAGTTGCTCCTGGATGTACTGGTCTCTTCCCCACACTACAGCACCTCCAATAATATCCTTGTTTTTAGATTTCAGTGCTTAATTATGCCATTTCAGTGTTTAATTATGATGCTTTGGTTTTCTTTCAGTTGACAAGAAGGCAATCCACATCATGTGAGACTTTATTAATAAAGGTATTACATAAATTACACACATTAACACATTATCAATTCTAAATGGCATATTATTGAAAGTCATTGTACACTCAGGGCCGTTTTTCTAGAAACACCACTAGTCAGTTTAAGACATGTGCTTGCAGAGGATGTAATCAATGTGACAACACAGCAAAAACAAAAAACTTTTACTTGAGTGTTTTCTGGTAAAATAGGGTCTTTTATTAACTGTAATTCCTCCTGTGTAATTTATAAGGTGGAATGTGAATGTGGGCATTTTTATATAGGTCTTGTTTGTTAAATTGTTTGTCTGTGTTTATTGGTGAGTGAGTGGGTTGTTTATAGCCGCTCACAGTTGTTAACCAGCTGGTTTGTTTTCTATTGATTATTAAAATAATGCTTTTGTGGACAATGGATGTGCATCGTGAGGAAGGCTGTATCAAGCTGAAATGTGATTAACTTTTTTTTTTTCTTTTTTTTATGATTTAGCCCATTTTATTAAAGGCCTTTTATGTTTAACAATGTGAGTGCCTTGGAAAATGTTGTTTGAAACAATTTTAATTCAGAAATTGCTAATAAATTTCACAAATAATTTCAAAGCAATGGCAAGTAAAACACTGAATTAAATATGGCATTTTGAAGTAGAAAGACAATAGTATTTTCTTGTAAAACATGCTGAAATAATCTGTTTTATTTACAATTTTAAATTGTCTTTTTTTAACAGTATGTATATTAATTATATATTATATATACATTGCATATAAATTGCATTGCAAATTGCATTACGTACTATATTTTTTAAAATGTTTATTAATCCACGATTAATGTTAACTTCTACATAATTTTGTAACATTTGAAGTCGTATGAATTCGCATTGAATGTATTATGGTTGAACATGAATTAAAATGAGGTTGTTTTAATTAAATTAATAATGGCTGTAAATAGTTGTTCATGCTTAGTTTGCTTAATGCATTAACAGGTGTTAATGAATTGAACCTTACTATACTGTAACTGCCATGCTAGAATAAAATTAATATAATTTTATGAGTACACACAGAGATCATTATCTTTTTAATTCTGCTTTAATATTAGAAAGGTCCACAATGCAATTTTGTTTGTTGGTGGATCTGGTAAAAGCATATTGTTGCTAAAATTGTGTGATTACTAATAATGATAAAATGTATTAATTGACTTCGGTTATTTAAAACCTTCTCGTTTAATCTAAGGGGAAGTGCATATTTCATAAAGCTTGCCATTTTTAATGACTCACATGAAGGAATGACAGATCTAAAAATAATCTCTGCTATTGTCTATTGCTATAGACATTCCATAAACTTGAGTCACAATTTCAAGTTTATTCTTCTTTTTTAACAAATGCCGCCACAAACATCTACAATTACCTGCTCAAACAAACATACATTTACTGTACATACACACACGTTCTTTACTCTGAGTTGTGCATGCGGAGCGATCATAATGAGCCTCCTCTCATCTCCTCCCAAATGGAGAAGGTGTCAGTCTTAATGAGCGCTATTAAAGGTAACTTGCACCATTATCACGCCACCTCTGTTATTCATGACGACCATCAGCGTCTACTTTTAGAAGCCCAGCTCAAAATGGATTCCGCTAAACGGTTTTTCATGTCCAGTTGCTTCCTCTCGTGATGGGAGGTCTGCTACTGTATCCTATTCTAATCAACTTGTACAACTTATTAAGACAGGTAGACGGAGCCACTTTGCCCCGAGGAGCGCTTCATTCAGCCACATGACAGTTTATGAATCTCGGTGCCAAAGAATGAGCTCTTGGGCTCTCAGCTAAATGTGAGCGAGGCTTGTGGCCCACCAGATGCCCTCGTTAATTCAATTCACATCATACCTTCTTAGTGCGAAAGCTCACTGCCAGGATATTAGCGTGTGTAAAATGTGCGTTTGTACCTGATATTCCCAGCAACCTATTTGACATGGCTCCATTTATGTGCTTTTGAGTCTAGGAATTACAATAATTACTGCAATTGGGAAATACACTCAATACACGTAAGTGGATGTAAATAAATAAATAAGTTAAGTGTAATTAATAGGGGGCCAATATGAAACCCATGATAATAAAATCTGCTGTGTTTTTTCAATTTGCATGATTAAGATCTTAGTTGTGTCGTTCATTTAGGATCCAGGTTGTTCATTCTCAAAATGTCAACATATCAGAATTCTGAACACTGCACTTAATTATCTGTAGAGCTTTAAAATCATCAACGTAAAAACCAATTAACTTTAATTTGCTACCAATTAAAATTTGACTTTTAGGAGTGTTAATATGCTAATCATGGCACTAAACCTATGCTGGAAACTGTTTACACATCGCAAGCCCCCGAGGCCATGAGTGGAAGCGTGCTTTGTGTGTGTTTGTGTGTGCCGGCACAGAAGGATGGGGGTATGATGGTGGAAAGTCTCGTCATAAATTTGTAAATCATTATTCATGCATTTGGAGTGAACTTTGACTGTTTAATTCCTTTGCTACATTAGTGAGCGACCTTTGGAATTCTGGTGAGCAGCTGTTGTGAGTGGCTGGAGATGGCTGTATTTTCCAAAATAACACGGAGATGTGAACAGTCAACATATTGCGGGACTTTTATGACAAAAAAGTGATTACAGTGCTTGCAATGCATTGCAATGCACTTGTAATGCCACATTTCTCTGATGTGTTTTATCCCAAACTGCTTAACATACCGACTCCAGTGTTTTGTAGATAATTTCAGCCTATTGCGCTATCCAACTTTTGTTTTTGTAAACTCTATAAAAAGGTAAGGAAAGATGACCGGGTAAGCTTGAAAACGACATATTCATTTAAATTTATAGCATGTTCAGTATTAAAAATGTATGGTGTGATCATACTTGTTTTTTCGTTCTGTTGATTTCCACATTTGAATGTCTGAGATCGGAAACATTAGCATGACAATGTTTTGTTTTGTGTTGCATGCCTGACCTGAAGAATTTTCATAGCCAAAAACATTTTACTTATACAGGATCTAAACATCACAGATTGGCGTTTTCTAAGCGTACTGTGACTGCACCTAAACTGGCAGCCATGACATCACTCTAATATTTGCATATTGAATTATGATTGATCTTGTCTTCCTTGCTTATATTAACTATTTAAACCTACCTTTAAGCTGTTGGTTCTGTGCACAGCTGACCGAAAACAAGACAGTTGCTTAGTATCATGACAACGACAAAGCAGCTCTGATGCAGCATTCCATTTACACAGAACCAAAGCCAATGAAATCTAATCTTACCTAAAACTTGAACACTAATCTTACGCTGCTTTGCAAGCTCTTGCATTTCCTTCTGGAAATGCAAATCTGGTTTTGCTCATCCCCTACAGAAGTTAAGATGGAGAAGGAAATAGGTTGCTGTAGGTTCGTTCTTGCATCAGACGGCATAACTTTATTTGTTATTTGTGTCACAGAGATTCTATTACGCTGAATGAACACTCACTTTGCAGGAATGGAGAGCCATCCACCTGAAACTGTTATTATACAGTTGAGGCTGCTCTTTAAAGAATAGTGTCTCTTTCCTGCTTTGGTTGAGGTGAAATCGATAAACACAGTCCATTATCTTCTTGTCTTGTTGGATTGTGTTTTGAATGGAGAGTCCAACAGTGATGCTCATTCTCCACCAGAGCTGGTGCATGACTGTTAAGTATGAGGGTACATATACAGTAGTATTGAGACGTGCCAATATTATGATTTATGAATCACAAGAGATTGGAATTCACAGCAGGTACAAGTCTTCAATAAGAAAGACAATTGTTTAAGACATAGCCTCACATCTATGCGAAACAGCTGGGAAAATCCCCAAGTAATTGCCTCTCTAAATGATTTGATGTAAATGCAGAGACAAATGAAT
This sequence comes from Tor tambroides, assembly GCA_021397915.2. Classification (NCBI taxonomy): domain Eukaryota; kingdom Metazoa; phylum Chordata; class Actinopteri; order Cypriniformes; family Cyprinidae; genus Tor; species Tor tambroides. The sequence continues at coordinate 4,393 of JAFVLL020020247.1, read as the reverse complement.
AAATCACAGCTTGTTTCCTGTTTGTTTGCCGAGGCTGTTGTCGCCATTTGCAAATGACAGGGCTGAGGTATGTGGAGAAGGGTGCCAGCAGTTCACGGCGCACCAGGCCTGTGATTAATTCCACTGACAATGTAGTAACCAATGATCGATTGAGGAAGCTTGGGCTGTAAAGACCGTTTCCCCTTCACTTACTTTGCCTTTTTCAGAAGACGTCTGATATTTTGATCACCGGTAAAGGCTGTGTCAGTGGAATTAATCAATGACAGAGAGAAAGAACCACTGGAGAGCAGTTTGACAAACTGCACAGCAGAGCCGAAATAGAGTTAAAGAGGATGTTGAGCAGGATGCAGAATGTGAGCATGATCATTTTCTGAGGTGACAACCACAAGAGTAAACTACACATACAATATCAGTAAACAAAATCAGGGATATAAATGACATTGTTAGGATTGTGATTGATCATTCTAATTTTGTGTCATGTGACTTGATTGTTCATGTGGGTGAGGATGATAAAGTTAAAAAATACTAACAATTTGTAGCAAAGCAGCTCCCTTCAAGCCTTAAAATTAATAAGGATAGCTTAGCAATACTAGATACACATGTGAGTAATACTGAGATAATATGTAGATAAAAATAACTTCTGTTTGTCAAACTTTATCTTCAATCTTAATCTTGATCTTGATCAATATTTTAATGACTGTATTTGTGAAGGCTACTGTGACTAGCAGGTGTTGAATGAGTACAATTTAGTTTTTTATTAATATTATTTTTAATACAGAGATCTCAGTATCATGCAGTGAGGCTAATCATTTATTAAACATCTGTATCCGCAAGATTTAATCCCAAAGGTTTGACTGACCACAGTCCTGAAAACTCCTGATGTCTGCTTGATGTTTGGCCGCTAGAGGGAGCCAGTTGAATCGGAGCTTCATGTGTATCTCTCTACCTTAAGTGCCTTCAATGCATGTGGACAAGAAACGTGTCAAGATAAATCTCATGTGCACTGATGAATGCTGAAAAGCTGGTGGGTTTATTTCAGTGCGTTTCCTCATTGAAAAGTAGAGTAAATGGGCTGAATGTTTGCAAATGATGCATTTAATTTAATTAGGAGTTCATATTGAACAGTGAAGCTGCTCACAGCATCAGTTCAGGGTCGTGTGAAGATACTAAAACTGTTTATTTATCCAGCATGATCAGAACATTAGCGGTACAATTGTGGGTTTAAACATGATTAAACTTTATTGTACATTTGTCGACTCATTTTTATACTTTTAGAGATCCTTTCAAATTCAATACATTCTGATACATGAGCTGGTCCAGCTTTGAATTTCATCTCTCGTCGCCACATATGAGTCTCAAATGAAAGACCAACTCGGGTCTTATTCTGAAATCATGATAAGAATATATGTCTGTTCTTTTCATACCAATATCGATATGTTTCAGGCTCTTTTTAAAACGCTTCATTAATGAAATTAGAGAAAAGTTGGATTACAAATTATTATCAGAGGACGCAGCTAATGATCGACGTTGAGCTGGTTTGAGGTAACCATAACAACAATGCTCACGTGCTTTCTGGTGGGATGTTGATCAAGAAAGACATTATGGTCATTATGGATTTGATTGCCACGAATCGATATATCATGAATGAATAAATAAATAAATAAAATTGCTTAAAAAAAATGTCAAATTTAAAGGAAATTGTATAGGGGTGAGTTGAGGTTAGTTGGGACATTTTCCCCAGTCATCTCAAGGCAAAAACTGTCCCAATTTGCCTGTTTTTACACTCACACTTGGCCAAAAAGCAAGTGTGCAGCTGAAATGCGTAAACAGCACAATTTATAGACTTTGCGTCCTGGTCGTGTATCTGAAATCTCGTTGCATTCAAATCACGAACCAAAATGAGACGGAAAACCAGAGGACCGTCGAAGAAGTGTCAAGACGCGACACACGTACGGATGCTTTGTTAGCTGAATGTGTTTAAAAAAAAAAAAAAAGTAGGGAAAAACACCAACGCACTGACATAAAAGTTCAGTATTCCCAGGGTAGAGAGCGTGCATTCATTGCCAGGGCTTTGGACCTGCCTCTTTATCAGCCCAATGAGCGCGGCAGAGGGGAGGCTCTTCCCACCAAACACCTCTCGTCCATCTCTCCTCACTCCTCCACTCAGCGAGCGGGCTTGCCGGAGCTCACCGACACCCTGTCAACGCCAAGCCACTAAACTGCACGGATCCTAATTGTTCCTAACCGCGTCTGTCAACTTATTTTCTTATTTTGTTCTTGTCCATTTTCAATTGACAGAAAATTGACAGAAAGACAAGTGCCAGCAGTATTGCGAAACAAGTCACGTCTTTTTTCCCCTTTCTCTGATATTTTTTATCTCCTGTGAATGACATGGAACGGACATCCGGATGAGATACGGTAAGTACTAAAGACTCATTAACAGGAGCAGGAGGGTTTTACACAATATGTGTCGTTTGGCGGGAGACGCGTGCATTTTTGCTCGACTGAAATACTGGATGTTTCGTTTGATGCTGTTTGCTACAGTGATTGATCTGAGAGCGAGACAGATTGACAGCCTGCAGACCAAACCGTAAATACGCATTGCCCATTGTTTGTTCTGCATATCGTTCAGGAATGTCGTGCGTCGAATATTTGTGTTCACTTTATACCAGAACGTGGTATGGGAACGTCTTGGTTAATCAACTTAGTCAACTCGCTGTGCCGTGTGTTTTATGCAGTACTCTCTATACTGCTTCGAGAGTATCCTTTCTTGCTTTTAAATATCGAAATCCTGCAATTCTTACTCATTCTAAAGAGCCAGAAAGCGACTTTTTTGGTGAGGAGCTGTCCACTTGTGCTGGTGCTGAAATTCGCCAGTAATTCAAGCATCGCCTTTGCTCGCCGAGTCTGTATATGGTGTTAGAGTGCAATAAAGCTTTACTGGTCGCTGAAGTTACACTGTGGAAGGAAGACTAAGCGGTGAATGTTTCCATTGTGTGGCTTCCTTACTAGTCTAAAGGGTAATTAAATTAATTGTATGCACAACTTTTTTAGAAAACAAATATATACTTGAGTGTTGTGTACTGCATTAAAAAATGAAAAGTTGGAATTCCTCTTAACCACCTTTCTGCTGCCTATTGATGCCTGAAACATATGAAATAATAGATAACAGAGTTCTCCAGAGGATGCTGCTTGAAACTATTCAGCAAAATAATCCGGTTTAGTGAAATGCAGCTTATGATTGATGTATGGTCAAAAAGAAAGAAAGAGGAGAGAGGGGGGAAAAAAGGACTTGCTGCTGTTATCTGAATTGGAATCAAGTGCATGAACAAATTGCAAAAAAATAAAAAATAGTAAGTACAGAATCATAAAAATGTCTGGGTTATATTTTGTGATATAAAAACCCTATATATATATATTTTTAGTCATTCTGCAAACTCTAAATTACACCGTAATGTTGTAATATGTCAAGGGCATTGAAAGCAGTTGGTTCAAGGAAATGAAATCAGCTCATGAGCATGAGGAGATACTGCTGTTCTTCTCTTCTCTGTGGTTTTCAAGTTTACTGCATTTATAGTCTATGCTGCAGTCATACATTGAAAATATGGTGTTTTTATTCTCCTTTTCAGTCCTCAAAATTGCTGTAGGTCATCATTCATAATTATATCCTTTTCTAGTTATTGATAGTAATATTAAAAAGTTTTTTTTATGTAGTATTTTTATTATATATATATTTTTTGTATTATTAATTAATGGATATTAACTTTCTGTGTGTGTGTTATTGGTGTTAAATATTGGTGCTCATAAATATTGGTGTGCGCAAGGAATGTGGGCACCATAAACATTGTAACCTGAAACTGTAATTGGCCTGATTGTATAGTTCCTAAACGTTTTCCAGTTGATTAGAGAGTAAAAAGATATTTTTCTGTGCTGCACTATGTACTTTTACAGAAGACAGATGTGCTCTGACTTGATTTCTGATGTCATATCCAACTGACCTTGAGACTTCACTCCTGAAGCTTGTCAGTTTTATTTACATACACTTCCAGTAAATCTGCATTTGTCTCTCCCCTCTAGATCTGTTATATTGATGAACCAACTAATGGATGTCGCATCTCACCGCGTGTCTCTCTTCTCTGTGTTCTGGACACAGATCATAGTGCATCCGTGACCCTCCTCGCAACATGAACTCAAGCTGGAAGATACGTAGAACAAAAGAGTAACCATTCAGCTGTCCATCAGCTGGTCGACCCCTGACTTTTGGAGGGGAAGCAAAAAAAAGGCAAAGAGAAAAAATTACAAAGATGCTAAAACGAGGAGAGGAGATGCAGCGAGATCTATGGACTTCTCTCCTGCTAGTATGGATTACTTGTGTGCCGTACTCTTCCATGGC
>JAFVLL020020246.1:0-15420 GCA_021397915.2 Tor tambroides | reverse complement strand
ATGAATGAGGTATTAAAACATCGCTTACACTTTAAAAAGGGGGAGGAGATGGAAAGAAACTCTGGGTTTACCAAAGAAAACCTGCTCCCGACCAGATTAGGTTCACAGCGTAAGCTACCTCGGTAACTGACTCTGAGTATAAGTTACCTCTCTTTCAGAAACGGGCTTGATTTACCCTGCTTTCCCGGGTTTGACAAACCTCCCATTTTGAAACGGAAAACCCAGAGTTTCCCTCATTTCAGGGTTAACATACTCAGAGTTTTCACTTAACCTCCTTTCTGAAACGGGCCCCAGATACCACCTCATCAGAGTGCGCTGCAGTGTTTCCAAAACACAGCACGAGTGGTGATATCCGATTTACGGAGAAGTGATTCTTAAGGTTCGGATCTTTTAGCGAGTCTATCAAACTGATTCCCAAAGCAGGTGAGTTCGCGGGTTGAATTTATTCCACAAATGAATCGGTCAAAGCCTTTTCTGAGTTCTGATTGTTGCTGTTTTTCAAATATGTTCGATTCAAAATAAACCGGGAACTGTACTTTACCTTAGGCTACATCATTTTGTTTAACTGGTTGTTTACATGAAAACGTGTAAATAAAGATACATGTTCACACCAGAGTTCTGTAGCAATAAATTAATATGGTATTCTAACAAAAACACATTACAATATTCAAATATTCTACCAAAAATAATTGGATCACTATATAACTACCTAATACATAGTAATAAAGATCAGGCCTACCACAGCATTGGTATAGCCTTTAGACTGAATGGATGAATAAAAGATCACAGATAAAAATATATGAATACGACTCATCCTGTGATGTTTTATTGAATAAGAGTGGATAGTTCTTGCATTAGATTACCTTCCTCTGTGATGCAAAATAGTCCTGTGGCCTGTGACCTAGAGGGATAAATTCATTAGACTTGCTGCAATGAGATTATCACCACTTTTGATGCTCAGGGTCTCAGGACAGACTGACCTAACATGTACTATCAGCACCCTTTTGGCATCTGGATTACACAACATGCACTCCCTGACAATACAATCATTTCACCTTACAGGTTATATTGTTAAAATTCTGCAGCAGTTGAAAGGCTATGCACAATTCAAAACTTTATGGCACAGGAAATAGGCCTGAAAAAGTAGGTTTAACTACAATAACCTATGTCAGTTACCCAAAGGCTGAATTAATGGGGCGTCATATGGGTGCTGCCCCCATGTGGTTGCTACACAATTACATATACTACCCTTTCATTCCTAAATTCTATATATATATATTTTTTTTACATGCATTGAGGAATACATTTTAATACTTTTTAACATTCCACAAACAGGAGATACTTTATATACTGAAATTTTCTGCACCCCCTTGGCTCCATATACTGTATATGAAAATGGCTGAAAACTGCTATGAGAATCACCCAGTGTTTAGACATTAATCAGTGAGGAAAGACTTTGGTAAATTTACATTTTAGCCATGATCTACTCCAGTGAGAAATTGTACATTATAAGCTATTCATTACTCCCCCAAATTTTTGTCAGTATACAGAACAGCTCAATCACGTCACCGTGTGATCATGTCAGTTACAAAGAATGTCAGAAAACTACACAGCACCAGTTCCTGTTTTAGAAGCATTGGCTGTGGATAATTAAAATGCAACACAATTAATAAATCACTGACCTCTGTATCAGTGGCTTAAGAAATAAATCTAGTTGTAGAGTAGTAGAATAGCCAGTCATTCATGATTTGCCACATTTTTATTTCAAATAGGCTATTCTGATAATAATGGTGGTTCATTTGCTATAAGCTCTAAGTGAAGTAACTAAAGGAGTCACACCATTCAGATTTGTTTAGAAATACAACAACATGGCTCATTGTAACTTATCTGGTGTTTTCTTTGTATTTTGTTGCTTAAGACTCAAGTCTGAACTCACACTGAAGGTTTTAAACATTAAACCGTAGACATTCTCCATTGCAGCAGGTGTCTGGCATGTCTATGTTTGGCCCACAGGTGATATTTCCCCTGCAACAACATCTGGAGCAGTGCGTAACGGGTCTCAACTGTGTGTAATGCCTCAATGAAGCTCCAACTCAACTGAAGAAAACAGAAGACCATAAAAAATACATTGGAGGTTGGGATTTCCTTCAATACTGCAAAACAATTAAAAATTTATGTGACCATTAACTGCATATCCAGAATTAAAAACGTACATTTTAGGTGCTTTCCGATCCTGTCGCAAAAAGTCTGCTTCCTGTCTACTCCATTCTTTCCCGTATAAATGAAAGCAAAAAAAAAAGAGCAACACATCAACATGAGCATGCAGACATAAGATGATATATTATCACAGTGATGCAAGGCTAGAAAGGCCAGTCAGCCCTTAGCTTTTTTACAGCAATATAAACCACATTATTATATGCACAACATATTCCAATATACATGTTATAGGAGGGGGAAAGCTACATTTTTGAAATATGGTGAGAACAGATTTACCTGTACACTCTGGAAAAAAAGGTACAACACTGTCACTGTGGTTGTACCCTTATAAATGGTACTCATATTAGTGCTAATGTGTAGTTTTTAGGCACTAATTTGAACCATTTAAGGGTAAATGTTCTAAAAATGGATAATAGTCTAAGAAACAGATTATATTCCCACATTTTAATTTTCTTAATATTAAACATCAAATAGTGAGTGTAATTCTGTGCTTGTCCTTTTAATATATCTCAAAGTCTAAAGACCACATAATGTTTTGCAACAGTGTAATAGATTGAAATGACAGAGCGTCATTTGTGCCAAATTATGGGGGACAGCTGTGAAGAAGCCCATCTGTGTCACAATGATGCTTCATTAAATCTTACGGTGGAATTACACACCTCATGTCTCCTCACTACTGACATACAGACCCTAAAAGTTATTATACATATGTGAGAGAAAATAGTAAAATACATTATAAATGCATTCAAAAATCGTCTTATTGTCACTGTATGAAATAATAATAATTTAGTTTGGCAGCCGCTACTAAAATTACACTATATACACAAATTACGTTCATAGATAATTAAAAATAAATGAATGAATGAATGAATGAATGAATGAATGCAATTCAGACAGTTTAGCTAACTTTAACTGTCCAACTAAAATGAAATTTTCAAACATTTCATGAATGATGACTACAACATTTTTGCTAATGTTTTGATCAGACCTGATAATATTCTATTCAAATTACTGGAATAATGTTTGTTCATAACTTTGAGAGAACCTTGGCAGAACATTCCCTGTTAGCTGGGTATGTTGCACATATATTATAGACAATTTAAGGTAGATAATATTATTGTTCAATAGCACAGTTTGATATGTGATCCACAGAGAAACATGAGGTCATCTGGAGAATGTAAATGTAGCCTAAATATATAGAGAATCACTATAATATATGACAAGCATGGACAAACTCCATCCAACACCAGTCTGAAAGTAACTGAACATCCCACAAAAAGAAAAGTTTGGCTCAAGTCCTTATTAGGTCCAAAATATGAATTCTCTTTTCTTTAGTATGTTTCAAGAAGAAATTAGAGACAAATGTACATAAAAAACAAGTTTGTCTCTGTAAAGCTTCATCAGTGTCTCAATTCACTCAGCATGATCAAAAACCATAGATATAAGTTCATCTGTGGTTGTTGTTGACATTTTGTTTTGGCATTTTCCTTGAGTTTGTGCTGTTAGCAGTACAGGTAGTTCAGGTACACTATTATCATGCTTATTCCCTCAGGTCTGCCTTTAGAGTCAGAGCTGAATTGCACATCAGGATAAACCTATGCTGCCAAACTGGTCTCAGTCCAAATCTCCTGTGGCCTGACTATCACAGCACATATTAGAGTTGAGTGTTGAGAATCTGTCATAAAAGACAACTGTCTATCACAAAACTGTAGAGTGTTTTCAAAACCTGAAACTTCCTACTGAGAGAGGGCAGAAATAGAGATTAAGATGAAAAGAGAAAAGAAAGACAAGAGGGTGTATCAATGGATGTCCACTGAACATTTTTAGTTAAACAAGAGGGACTGAGCAGTGAGCACATAGACAGGCATAAGAAATGATCTCATGGGAAAGCTGGTGATGTTTTAATGAATTCTACAGGGCATCAGCCCAAGCTGTATTTCATGTGTTGTGACTTTGAACAGGTGGATTTTTTGTTTTGCCTTAAACTTACCTCAGACGCCTTAGAAACCTTTTTTCCACCTCCCAATTCGATTTGGATTACATTCTAAGAGAAAAGCGTACAAAAGCTGTCCCTGGGGCAGTATTCTTTTTAAAAGGTATACATTTGTTACTTATTTACCCCTATAGGGGTAATATATTAGACATATTTTCGTACCCTTTAGTACCTAAATGCAACATACTAGTACCTTTTGAGAGGAAGGTTCCAGTGACAGCTTTTGGACTGTGTAGATTCCGATTCATTTAAGCATATTTCAGTTCATTTTATCCTAGGGATTCAAACCAGTCACCATCTTTTTGAAATGTTCATTAAAAGAATCGGCTCCTTCATTTAGGGAATCAGGATTTGCTGTATGCTTTTGATTCATCAAAAATAATCAGCTCATAAGAGTATTTTTTTTGTTTTTGATTCACTAAAAAGTTTTACACTTAATTTTGATGGTCCCCTTTAGAAATTCTGTTGATTATAACTTTTGCAACTACATTTCAACTAACTCTTATTAGTAGACCGGTAGGTTAGGGTTTGTAGAATTAGTTGACATGTACTTGCAAATTTACTTACAGTCAACAATGTCTGAAGGGGAATGTCTAAAAAAAGTGTCATTTTTTGTTTGTGAATCGGGTCACGGTGCATGTTTTTGATTCACTAAAAAGAACTACATAACAGTCATTTGTTCATGAACCATGCTACACAATGCATGCTTCATATTTTTTGATTTACTAAAAAGAATCCACTTACAACAGTCATCTGTTCATGAAGAGAACATCAAATAGGTTATGCCTTTAAAGGAATAGTTCACCCAAAAATAAAAATTTGCTGTTGATTTACTCACCCTCAGGCCATCCAAGATGTAGGTGACTTTCTTTTAAGATGATTTTTAGCTGAACCCGTGATCCTTGGTGATTCATAATAAAAAAAAATCAGGTACAACAAATCTCGAGGATATCTGTGGATTACAGGTAATAATGTTGTAAATAATGTTCAGTTATTCAGTTATTAAAATTTGCACACTTTGTGGTTTATGATGGATTGCAGTAATCATCAGATGAAAAACGCAGACAACCACAACTGTACATTTTACAGACACTCCCCCAAAGCAGAAGACTCCTGAGGGTTTTTTGAGAGTGGATTTTTTTTCCACAGCATTGTACATGAATGGTAATTAATCATATCATGTACGATAAGCTTAAATACGTTTGTAAATGTTTTACGTGTCGTTAAAATTCATGCTAAAACTGTTCCAAGAGGTATTTATCTTGCAGTATGTTTTGTGTCAATGGTTGAGGCACACAGAACACAGCCTCAGGTACACTGGCGTGATGATGCATGATTCAACTGAGGCTCAATTCCCACTGATGCTTCTTATAATAAAACACTCAGTCGTTCTCATCGTTATAGCTTCATTTTCAAGGAGTGCTAATTAACGGAAATTGGCAGTGACTACTGTGTACGGTAATGGGGCACTCTGACTGCTTTCTTATTGGGTATAATGTCCTATTAGCATAGATTTGAATATGACAGAGGAGCATGTGGGGAATTTACTGCAGAAAGGGAGAAGCCCTTTCTGCAGGCCTGATGTAGTCCTTCAAAGGAATAATTCTCTGTAGTGTTGGATCATGTTCTATTTGTATAATATCATGTATAGGGGATGTCCTAATATACAATAGGGTCCAAAAGTCTGAGATTACCCTTAAAAATCACAGATTCAAACTCAAATTTAAACCTGGAAAAATTAGAATGTTTCAGTGGTTTAAAAAAAAAAAAAAAAAAAAAAAAAAATTACATCATCAGCTTTTACACAAACTTGTGGAGTTCATACAGCTTGAGTACTGCTGTCATTAAACACATTAAATACTAAGAAATACAAAATGTGACAATAATAATTAGAATAGCAGCACAGCTGATCTCAGACTTTTGAATCCCAATTTAAATGTATTTTCAGCGATTATGATTTTTACAGTTTGTCCATCTTTATTAATTAATAGTGGAACATAAGCCATGAGAAAGAAAAGAGACAGAGAGAGAAAGACTGAGAAACACCTATTGCTATTACAAAGGCAGATTCATTGCTATTGAGATGTTGACGTCATTCTCTCTTACCTTGAAAATGAAGTGTGCTTTGATATGTGCTGCATGACTTGATGTCATATTTCTTTCTTTGAGAAGGAAAAGGCCATAAATATTTGCATTTAAAAAATAATGCTGTATGTCAACATTTGTTTTCTTATTCCATGAAACAACCTAGCAAGTTCACTTATTCACTAAATTTTGCAAATATTTTAAAACAAAGTGAGTTGTGTAACAGATGGTGCTGTGGAACATTATCACACAGTACCTCGGCACCTTACCCATGAGATCTTATTTCAGTAACAAATCCCCTGTTATAATGAAGAAAGCTGTCGAAAATGCACAGGGGCTTTGTCAAAATAAAAGAAGTTATGCATCACTTTATTTACTATAGGTGTATCTGACAGCAAAATCCAGTTAAATACAGGAGACATACTTTTGACCATAATGTATATATTTGTTATTGTTTGTCTTGAGATGTTTTCATTAATGGAAAAGATATTGCAGGATGTAGAGACAAACAAACAGAAGACCCCATACCACATCCTGTTAAAGGCCTTAATGTACAAGCAGAAAAAAGAGAAAACTTTGATACTCCAACATAATATGTAACCTGATGAATCACATATACTTCTACTCTACCACGATTCCACTTGAGAAATTCAGCTGAATTTATATTGGCCTGATATTTCCAGTTGCAATTTATTACTGTGGTTGTTATTTATTCATGTGTCTCTGCTTCAGAAACAACAGAATGTACAAATAACATACAACTGCACTTTCATAAAACAGTTATTATGAAAAGTCTTTGTATGAATTAATCAATATGCATGCAGGAAAATCTAAATGTGTGAAGCAGAAGTAAGTCCTCCGAGATGAATTCAGCTCACAGCATTCATTTCACTGTAGGTGTGATAGGAGAGAGTGGTGTATGATGCATTCATTTTCAAAAAGCTACAGTTATAGACTGAGAGTAAACATTTCACATTACAATTTATCTTTCTTATAAAAGCTTTTGAAAAACTCTAAAGGAAATGTTGTAAAGCCTGATAACACAAGCTCTTTAGATTTTTCTGCTTGTTTTATTATGTTAATGTATGTTCAAATTTCAGGACAAATGTGTGAAGAATTCTAATTTAGCTACATTTCAGCAACATTCACATGAAATTTCTGATTGTGTTGATTTTTTTAATATGTACTGGATTTTGCCCACAAAAATTTAAAGAACAATAGTAAATTTGAAATTTGCAGTTATGATAACTGATTTAGACCACTCATAACCAGTGCTTCTTTTGTCTCCTGTATCACATTGCAGAATTGTGATTGCTTGCATACAAATGCAGCTGGTGCCACCTTGCATCTCAGCTATCAACTGTGGTGAAAATGACATCCCATCTGAGGATCTTAGCAGGCCAGGGGTGTCCAGCTGAACTCTACAGTTGAACTCTACAGGACAACTCCAATCATAATTAAACGCACTCGAACCAGCTAATCAAGCTCTTCAGGATTGCTAGAAACTTCCAGGAAAGTGTGTTTTTGGCAGGTTGGAACCAAAATCTGCAGCCCTCCAGGTGCAACACTGGACAACCCTGAAGTAGGCTATTATTATTTCTGTTAATATTGTTGCAGTGTGTGTCTTGCTTCATTTTGTAGGCTTCATTGGGTACTAGCATAAGACTTTAATAAATATACAGTTAAAATGATTAAATAATTTCAACAAAAATCCATATTTAACGTCCACATATTTATTTATTTGGTGGGAATCCGTGTAGCGGGATAATGCACACCTCTTGCAAAATCCTACTTTCATGGTGAAGGGGTTTTACATTATACGTTTCCTCAACAAACTTACATCTGTTCCACAAATAGTGTGGGATGATTTACAAACTAGTTATACTTACAATTAGGAGTAAGCATGGAAACACATGAAAAGACCTGAAAACAAGTCTGTCTGGTTATTTTTTAGGGATCACATAGATTTTATGCATAACAAAATGCAAGGTGACAGAAGACCACTTGTATTCTGACTCTCTTTGTCATTTTAACTCCCAGTGAGAACTGCATTGCTGGGTCTTGTTGAACTGACTTTTGATAGATTATGCAGAATGTAAATACAAAATGTCAAGAGCTTTCCATTGTGTGGGTTTGAAGGGACATTTCCAGCGCTAGTCTGGTGATTGTATGCAGAAATGTCAGAGCTCCCCAAGTGGTTTTCACCTTGTCAGTGACAACAACGGCTTCTGGAGAATGGAGACGAGATCAGCTCAGAACAGTCAGGCCAATGACGTGGCCTTTGGAACGGGCAGTATAGAGATTCATTCTACTCTTCCTGTTCTATACACAGCCTGTGCTGCCAATCCCAACCAGTTTTCTTTCCTTTGCCTTTTTTAAGTGGAAGATGTGGGTAAAAAATACACCATAATGGAATAAAAAAGAAGGCAAGAGGGATAGAAAAGGGGAAAAGAGAGGAGAGCAGTTTCCATAGCAACTCAGAGAGCAGTTGAGTAGGAGAACGGTGCTGGCAGTCGGCCAACAGAAAGTTTCAACTCAAATTTAATTGCTGCTCCTGCGATTCAGCCTAATTTGAAAAAAGTCTCAACTAAATCACAAATACAATGTTTTGGGAAACTCACAGTTGATGAACAGCTGGGATGAACTGTGTACTCTTTGCTACTTCACACATACAGCACCATAAATATCCCATAATATCTGCATATCATTTAAGTCAACAGATGACTAAAAATGCATACAAATAAGTCCCTAGTATCCAAAAAGTGAATATGCAGCAAACAATAATCCCAAATGGTGAGATTCTAAAAGCAGCAGACACTTTTCCATCCCATAATGCCACAGTAGCTAAAGAGCCATCAGATTAGAAAAATTACACACCTTAGAACCTAAAGAAAACACTTCATCAATGGTTCTGAAGTAAGATTTTGTGTTTTTAATGGGAAAAAAACCTGCACAAACTGCTTTTCTCCCCCAAATAATAAATGCAGATTTAAAAAAATAAATAAATAAATAAAACATAAAAGCTGTCCAAACAATTTGTACTTTCTATTCAAAGTCGTACTCCTGCCGTACAATAGCTTTGTGTGAGGAACAGACTTTTTTTTTTGCTTTGAAATGATTCCGGATATTCTTCTTACAAGAAATGCGAGAACCAATAGACATGAAATGGTGTGAAACATCTTAACAAGTGCCAGTCTGAATGTAAACAAATGTGAACTGCTTAATTTAAAAATGATTACATTTATAAGCTCATTCAGTTAGAAAAGAAACACTCTCAGAAAAAAAAAGGTACAAAACTGTACCTTTTAAAGGTACAAGTGGCCGTCACTGGGGTGGTACCCTGAAGGGTACAATTTTGTGCCTCTAGTTGTACCTTTAAAACACGTTTTGAGTACATAATGGTACCTTTAAAAGGTACACAATATGTCCTTAGGGTACAATTGTTTGCAATATGTTTTGTTCCCCTAGGAACAAAATTGTACCTCTGCGGTACTTTTTTCCTGACAGTGGCAGATTTTTTCCTCTCTTTCTTAGGTTTTAACATTTAGGACATTTAATTAAACGTCACTAAGACAGAATGCTCAGTCAATGACAGTCAGCCACTGAACACAGCTAACAGATGAACTGTTCAGCAAACCATTCCCCTCCAGTCTGGAAAAACAGGTGTGTCACCAGTAAAAGACCTTGTCACCGTAAACAGCATCATGAGTTAAAGCTGAGGACTTAAGACTTTAAGAACCACTCAGGAATGTGTTTAGAGCTCTTAATGGTCTTCACACAGCAGACCCATACTCATGCATTTCACACCTGCTACTTTAATAAGCTGTAGCACAATGGCACCAGCAAAAACATTTATACTTATATTCCCCATATAATACCTCACTGTAAACACTGAAGATTGCTGTATTAGACAGGTGCAATTTGTCTTCTTAATTGTAATTTGCTGGAGCAGCAATGTGTTATTAGTGAATATATTTAAGTGAGGGGAGATGAATTGTTTAAAGGTAGAGATTTTATAGTTTTATTGTTCACCTAGTTGGAAACATAAATAAGATCTGCATTATGATAATCAATATCAATTATTAAGGCTAGACAGCAGTTTGAGTTAAGGGACTTTTATACCATCTTTTTAAAGATGGTATATCATCCTTTTAATGTAGCCTAGTCAGCTGCACTACAAACATAGCAAGGGCCTTTCCTCTGAGAAGGGAAAGGAGCCAGAGCCTCCTCAAAAAACTGGATAAGAAAAATATTCGTAGTACAAAAACAAAACAAAATTTCAAAATATAACATTAAAAAGTGTATACATCAACACTTTTGACAATGTCCAACAGTGACACCAGCAGGTTAAGTTACAGCGAGGGTCCGCCTCCCTTGAGCCCACTGAGTTTTGAAATGGCCTGAAAACATGGTTTGTGGGAGATTTGTGAGTAATCAGCTTGGTGAAATTTAAGGTAAATCTCAGTGTCTGTGACCAATATTTACATAGATTTGCTGACTGATGATCCGAAAAATTCACAATGAACTGAGCTAACAAACCGCTTCACTTGAATGAATTGGACTGTCCAACTATACCGTATGAGAGATGGCCGTTTAGGTTGGAGAAATGTATTAACTGATTGCTTTTATACAATAGTTCAGTAAACAAGAAGGTAATGTTACTTAACATACATTCAGGCACAACATTCTGCATGTTTTATTCCAATATCCAAAGAAAGCTAAAGCAGGAACAACCATTATGTCTCAGAGGAACACACAAGTGGTGTTTCATTCCTGAATAATTCAGTGTTCGTAAACAAATTGGTTGAATGAATGGTTCACTGACTCGCTCTTTAATGCATGCAGTTATCGCCAACTTACTGACGAATACATGTACTGTAACTCATAATGTGTCACTGAAAACACAGAGCAAGAAAAAAAAAATTCAATAGCCTATTATTATGTATTATAGGGTTTAAAATAACCCAATGGTCCCATGGGCATTCAAAAATAATAAAGGGGCATGTAAACGTTTTTTTTTTTTCTTTTGTGCCTGCTTCACAACAACTTGTCTTTTGTGTCTCAAATGTTCATTTTATTTGCACATCCACTTACAACTATAAACCTCAGATCTTTGACTGCAGAACAGGAGAACAGTTGGTGAGGCTGCAGAGATTTCCTCTAGTCGCTGAGCTGTGACTGAACTCAAGATTCAGAACCCAGCATGAAGACACCAACTGTTCTGGAACTGTGTGAAATGCAGAGCTGTAGTCGACAATCTTTTGGGTTTATTTCATGACATTATGAAACTGCTCTTCTTGGTCTGGGTTTTACAGATACGGTATTTATAACAGTCTCTAATATTACACAAACTCTATAGATCATCATTTTAAACAGTACGTATTTTTTAATTAAATATTTCCTTATATGTATTTATTAATAATACACAGTATATTAATTCTATTTATTTTGAAGGGGTAAAGGTTGAACTTTAAACATCCACTTTCCTCATGATCCATTTGGAATAAATGAATAAGCTGTCACAAGCTGTTTCAAGGCTCCTCCTACATCTGTTTGCATCATATTAATTTGACAGTTTACACACACTTTTCCTCATAAGCCTGGTTTTCTGTGATAAGCTGATGGGCGAGGGAGGAATAGACATTCTAGGCTGTTCATGTGGGAGACAGATTTAATAACATGTCCGTGGTTACCTTTCTGAGGTAATTATGATATGTTCTGAATCTAAACTTCCATCGGAAGCGAGCTGTGATTAGCGTTCCCGCTATAGGTGTCAAACATTTACCCACTTGTCCTACTAAATACAAGACAGCTGCAATCATGTTCTCTGGCACTCCAGGGAATGATTTACAATCATAATATATCAACATGAGATGAAGTGCTGGCCTGGGTAATGCAAAGTGATTATTTCTATAACCTATGTAAATATAGGCCTACATAAATGTAGAGATAATTCACTAGGATGCAGTAACCATGGACTCATAATGATGTGTTTTCACTGCAGAATGAATATTAAAATAAATTGTTATTGAAACTCTTGATTGTAACCATTTTTTAATACAATGCATTAAAGGTCCCAACTACCTGACAGACATCACTGAAATAGGTATCCTGAGAAATCACACCTGCTTCCTTGACAACCACTTCATCGAAACCAGGTACGACACGACATGATTCGAGCCAAAATCAATTAGTCTGTACTCGCCAAAAGCGAAAATGGGGTGTGATGCAACACGATCAATCACAAAATACAGCCAATCAGAACAGCTCTCTCTATTTGCGTGCGTTCGCATGACGCGTCACTGAAAAGAAATAAAAATAACACATACCTTGTATTTTCTTGACTTCTGTGATACTTCACCATGCTTGTTATGTTTTGCCTTGTGGAACCTGTGGAATTTGTCATGTAACATACGATTTTAAATGTCTACACTCTCTAACAAAATGTCTTACAGTCCCTCCTCATCCATGTTTGAGGTTTAATCTGCAGTTTGGTCCAATGGGTTTTCAGTGTGGGCAGGGCTAACAAACAGCAGAAATATAAAGCAAAGGTCCGAGTCGACAAAATCTAGTAGTCTGATAGTTTTCATGCAAACACTCTCTTAAAGTTATTATAAAAAAAAAATCCACTGAAATTTACCAGTCAAACATCTCCTATAGGGAAATCAAGATATGGGATAGGTGAGGTTTAAGAAATTATTATTTTTTCAAACTTCAACAGGTAACTCAATATGAATAAGAAAGACATTATCTCTCTTTTTTTGCCTTATTTAGGCTATCAAAGTAAAAATTCTTGTTTTTATCTCTTATGCAAATTCAACTAGCTAAACCCAGAATGGAGAAAGCAGCTGGAGCTGAGACAGAGAGATATCCATAAACTTTTGGTTTTGTTTCATGAGAAGCTGCCATTGAGAAGAATGGAAATGCTAACAGATAGTGTTCTCCAGGAATTACAAGGCCTCCTTGAAAATCACTTCATTGGTCATCGTGCACATCTCTTCATATTAAATAAATTCTTCAACTTGAATGAAATCACTAGGATTTGCTGTCTCTGCAGTATTTTAATCCCCACTCTGAACACTTTTTAAACAATCGGCCTATTGATTGCTCTGCAAATATTACTCCCCACTCTAAAATCCAGGCTGTTAGACTATGTAATCTCATATTGCTCTGACATTGTCAGCATGTTCAGCTGGTGAACTTTAGGCAGTCATGCTTTTATTCACTCTTGCTCTCTGCTGAATTATTTTCATTGCTTTATCTCCTAAAGAATTCAGAGTCAGAGTTTGAAAGCCCACTGCTCTATTTACCAAAGGAATATTTCCATGGAATACTTCACCTGTCAACTAGTAGATGCAAACAAACAAGTGTCACAGTTGCTAAAGGTGCTATACCATAGAAACAGTGCTCACATGCTTTCCATATCCTTTACACATTTCTGGGTTTGGAACAAGTAGGATAAACTGCTATAGCAGTATCTGGGAGATGATAGCAAATATAAGACAAACTGAACAAGACAATAATATAAGACAAACCTGATAAGATTACCCTGTGAAAATTGTATTTACATTTATTCAATTATCAGGCATTTAAAATTCATTTATAAGCTCAAATTCTAGTCTGTCCCCTTATAGTCATTGTATAATTGGTACACTAACAGTTAACACTTAGAAAATTAGAAACCTGACCTGTTCAAAAAAGGGAAAATACATTTCTTGTGGCATGCTGGCAATGAACATCTCTCTGTGATATTAATGAATTGTACACTTGTTTGTCCTTTGACATAAAAACCCATCAACAGAAAACCAATTATCCACCCACTGATATGCTGATGCTAATGACTGAGAAGTAAATGAGACAGTCTGACACGTAACTCATCCTGATTGATGTTGATCATTTTTCTCTGATGATCAGGAGGGTCTCACCTACTGCTAGATCTAATTCAGCCTAAAAACATTAACTAATGGAGCGGGACGTAATTACTTCCAAATGAAAAGCAGTGCAACAACAGGCCATTCACATTATAAGTCAAAAGACTGGAATGTGTTTATTAAGACAATATTTTATGCCTAATGATATGACATTTATACATTCCCTGCAAACATGCCTGCACTCCACTTAGTGCTAGCCTAAGGGCCCCCAGCAGGCTGCTAGCACAGGGCCACTGAGACTTTGCTTATTGGCAAAACGTTGGCCCCTTAGTGCTGGCCCTGCACGGGCAGCCCACATGAAGCCCTCACTAGGCCCACACTATTAATCTACAACAGGGGTGCCCAACCCTGGTCCTGGAGATCAGTTCCAACCCTGATCAAACACACCTGTCTGTAATTATCAAGTTCCCAGTTATTTGGTTCAGTTATGTTTGATCAGGGTTGGAGCTGACATCTGCAGGAAGGTACATCTCCAGGAACAGGGTTGGGCACCCCTGATCTACAACAATCCATTGGTTTCACTTTAAATACTTTTCAGCTACTATAACTCATGTCTTTGGGAAAAACAATTATTATACATCTGAAATGGATGCAGTCACCACATAACTAATGTCTATATTGTCAAAAGTGTGCAGTATTCAAAGGGATTTCAAATCAATGGATTTACTAAATACAAAATAGAAAACATTCAATTCAGGTTAATACAGCTACATATAGCCAAAAATGTAAATACAGAAAAGTACAAAAAAACAAAAGAAAGCAAACAAAGCAATGTGAGATGGTAGGATTTTGTCACGTGAAAGTTGATGTGTGTGAAAAGCTTATCTTTAGTCCATCCATGTCCAAACACTGTCCATAGCTGAAGTTGGCTGATAGCAAATGAATAATCCAACCTCTTGTAATGAAAACATGCCACAGCTCTCAAACACACTCTTCCTAACCAGGAACAATCAAAAATAGTCCAGACTATGGTCTCACATCAAATAGAACTTCAAATTCATATTCAAACTGGACCATGATGTGGTAACCTCACCAAGAGTCCTTCTAAAATGCATACAAAATACACTGCCTTAAACTCTTAGCATCAATCCAATCATAGGATATATATAGATGTAACATCTCTGCAAAAAACAACAGCAATGTACACTTTTAAATAGAGAAGGGAAGAGAGAGAGAAAAAAAAAAAAAAAAAAC
>JAFVLL020020243.1:0-11252 GCA_021397915.2 Tor tambroides | reverse complement strand
TTTACATTTTTAAATTCAAATTTTTATATTTTTAAATTCAAATTTTAAATTTTTTAAATTCAATTTTTTTACCATTTCAAATTCAATTTTTTTTATTTTAAATTCAAATTTTTACATTTTTAAATTCAAATTTTTATATTTTTAATTTCAAATTTCAATTTTTTAATTCAGATTTTTACATTTTTAAATTCAAATTTTTACATTTTCAGTTCAAATTTTAAACTTTTTAAATTCAAATTTTTTACATTTTTTTGTAAGTTTTACATTTTTAAATTCAAATTTTACTTTTTTAAATAAAATTTTTTATATTTTTAAATTCAAATTTTTATATTTTTAAATTCAAATTTTAAATTTTTTAAATTCAAATTTTTTACCATTTCAAATTCAAATTTTTTAAAATTTTTAAATTCAAATTTTTACATTTTTAAAGTCAAATTTTTATATTTTTAATTTCAAATTTCAATTTTTTTTAATTCAAATTTTTACATTTTGAAATTCAAATTTTGACCATTTCAAATTCAAATTTTTAAATTTTTTAATTCAAATTTTTACTATTTCAAATTCAAATTTTAATTTTTTTTTATTGTCTGTCAGAGTAGTATTAAACATTTAGTTTTGTTATTCTCTTTCTCTGTCAGTGGCTGGTGAATTTCTTTGGCTCTCTGTCTGTCGGCGACTCCGTCGAGTGTTTGAGGGCCATGTTGGCTGCAAACCTGCGTCAGAACCTGCAGCTGAGCGTTCAGATCGCGACCAAGTACCACGAGCAGCTGGGAACGCAGACGCTGGTGGAGCTGTTTGAGTCGTTCAAGAGCTACGAGGGTGAGACGCTCACGACCGTGTGTATTTGTGAGGCTGGTGTGGTGAATGATTCCTCATTTCTGTGTGTCTCGCTCAGGTCTGTTTTATTTTCTGGGCTCTATCGTGAACTTCAGTCAGGACCCCGATGTGCACTTCAAGTACATTCAGGCGGCGTGTAAGACGGGTCAGATCAAAGAGGTGGAGCGCATCTGTCGAGAGAGCAACTGCTACAACGCCGAGCGCGTCAAGAACTTCCTCAAGGTACACGAGAGAGAGAAACCAAGCTCACTGATGCCTTCAGTTCAACAAAATCTGTCAATAAATCCAGTCTTCATGTATGTGACTTTCACTGGCGCAGTTGTTAAACACACAATATTAACAGAAGCATTAATATAGATGATGAGTTACGGTAATACAAATAATAACACGATTAAAAAAACATTCAACATTAGATCACATTTACATTTAATTTTAATCAAATTAACAATTTATGTTTATTTATTGAGTTTCATTAAATTAATAATAATAAAATAAACATTAACTATAACTTATATTTACATTTTTACATTTAATTAACCTTTTATTTTAATTAATTGAATGAGTTGAATTGAATAAATAACAATAAAATAAACATTCAACATTAGCTTACATTTATATTTTTAATGTAATAATTTACAGTGTATTTGAATTAATTAAAATACATTAAATGATTTAGTAACAATACAATAAACCTTTAACATTAGCTTATATTTGCAGTTATTAATTTAACTAGTAATAAATTATTTGAATTAATTTGAACTGAATTAATAACTATAAAATAAACATTCAGCATTAAAGATAATTAGTTAAAATTAACCATTTATTTTAATTGAACTAATTAAATTGAAGTAATAACAATAAAACAAACAAAACAAATTGTTAATTATTAACAATTTATTTAAATTAATTGAATTGAATCAAATAATTAACAATAAAATAAATGTTCAACATTAGCTTATATTTAAATTTTTACATGCAATTATTAACAGTTTATTTTAATTGAATAAACTGAATTGAACTCATAACAGTTAACATTCAAGACTGTCTTAAATTTACATTTTTATTTTAATTAATGATTTGAATTCAGTTGAATTAATAAGAATAAATAATTCAACCTTAGCTTACTTTTACCATTTTTAATTTAATCGTTAACAGTTTAATAAAATTTACAACAATCTCCCCCTTTTTGCATTTCTCTTTGATTACAATTTTTATGATAATTAATAATATAATAACTGTTTATGAATTGTTCAATGTTGTCTCACACTCTACAGCTTTGAATATATAAATGCATTCTAATTCTTTTTGGCAATAGAATATAGCTTTGTTTGTGATGCCAGTAAAGCTCATCAGACTTGTGTGTATTTGTAATCAGGAAGCCAAACTCACCGATCAGCTTCCTCTCATCATCGTGTGCGACCGCTTCGATTTCGTCCACGATCTCGTGCTCTACTTGTACCGCAACAGCCTGCAGAAGTACATCGAGATCTACGTACAGAAGGTACAGCGAGAGTCCTGAGCTCATTGTGCACACACACACACACACACACACACACACACACACGCTGCTGATCTGGAGAGTGATGTGTGTGTGTGTTTGCGCTGGTGCAGGTCAATCCCAGCAGGCTGCCGGCGGTGGTCGGAGGTCTGCTGGATGTCGACTGCTCCGAGGACACCATCAAGAGTCTGATCCTGGCCGTACGAGGAGATTTCAGCACAGACCAGCTGGTGGAGGAAGTGGAGAAAAGAAACCGGTATAACGGATCCCGTCCTGTCCTTTTTCTTCTCCTGCCGCTTCTCTCAAGATCAAAACACAATTTCACATGAAAAATGCATTTTAATAGCAGTGAACTGAAAAGTCATTAGATGCATTGGATATTTGATATATTTAGAATATAATATAATATAATTACTGCTGTCGAACGATTAATCGCATCCAAAATATATTTTTGTTATGTATATATAAATACACACACATACAATATATATTTTGAAAATATTTACATGTGTGTACATTTATATATTTATATTATATATAAATATATTTAATAGATAAACATAACATATTTTATCATATGCATGCATGTATTTGTATTTATATATACTTAATAAATATACACAGTATACACACATATGTTATGTAAACAAAAACTTTTATTTTGGATGCGATTAATCATTTGACAGCACTAATTATAATATAATATAATATAATATAATATAATATAATATATGACCCTGGACCACAAAACCAGTCATAAGAGTCAGTTTTTCAAAATTGAGATTTATACATCATCTGAAAGACAAATAAATAATCTTTCCATTGATGTATGGTTTGTTAGGATAGGACAATATTTGTCTGAGATACAACTATTTGAAAATCTGGAATCTGAGGGTGCAAAAAAATCTAAATATTTAGAAAATCACCTTTAAAGTTGTTCAAATGAAGTTCTTACCAATGCATATTACTAATCAAAAATGTTTTGATAAAAAATGAAGTTTTGATATATTTGTGGTAGGAAATTTACAAAATATCTTCATGGAACATGATCTTTACTTAAAATCCTGATGATTTTTGGCACAAAAGAAAAATTGATGTTTTTGACAATGTATTGTTGTCTATTGCTACAAATATACCTGTGCCACTTTTGACTGCTTTTGTGCTCCAGGGTCATGTATAATAATATGGCAAAATGTAATTTACCAGTATCTTTAACTAGTGTGATGATTCCAGAGTTTCTTTTATTTGCCAGTTTGTTATCAAGGTATTAGTAAATTGTAGATTGCCAAGGAAAAATATATCAATTAAAAAATATGTAAAATAATACAATATTTAAGATATTGTCAATATACAATGTATCATGAATACTCAATCAAAGCTCACAAATGAATAACACCCTAGATTATTTTTAGTTAAATATAAACTGTATTTTTCTTCTCATATTAAACATTTTTAAATGTACTATATAAAATCAAAATGTTGAATATATATAACATATATATAAGGATATACTGTACTATAGGGTAATAATGTATTCATGAATATGAATATATAAAATTAAAAATATACTAATAGAAAATGAATCTACTATATAAAAATGTATATATAAAATAAATCTAGTATATGTAAAACAAAAACATATATAAATAGAAAATGAATGTATTATACATAAAATAAAAATGAATTTTATATGTATATATATATATATATATATATATATATATATATATATACTATATGCAAAATAAGAAATAATTAACAAATATTTGTAAAATAAAAAAATGCCTATATTAATATAAAATGAATCTAGTATATGTAAAACAACTCTTTTAAGAGTTTTATTAAAATTCTCTTATTTCAGAGCAAAATCATATCAAATATCAAAAAGACCATATATATATTCTTATGAATTTTTTTTTTTGAGATAAATTATTTTAATATCTATATTA
Organism: Tor tambroides; assembly: GCA_021397915.2. NCBI lineage: Eukaryota > Metazoa > Chordata > Actinopteri > Cypriniformes > Cyprinidae > Tor > Tor tambroides. The sequence goes on along the minus strand of JAFVLL020020243.1, from coordinate 6,968 downwards.
CCCAGTCCTAACTCATAGTGTGACAGTCAGATCCATCAGTGTCTTGTTTTCTCCAGACTGAAGCTGCTCTTGTCCTGGCTGGAATCTCGTGTTCAGGAGGGCTGTGAAGAACCCGCTACCCACAATGCACTGGCAAAGATCTACATAGACAGTAACAACAATCCTGAGCGCTTCCTCCGAGAAAATCTGCACTACGACAGCGCGACCGTGGGCCAATACTGCGAGAAGAGAGACCCGCACCTCGCCTTTGTGGCCTATGAGCGAGGACAGTGTGACCTGGAGCTCATACAGGTGTCTTCTGCTCTCCAAGGCTGCATTTATTTAATCAAAAATACCATAAAATCAGTAATATTATGAAATATTTTTACAATTTAGAATAAACAATCGCTATTTGAATATCTGTTAAAATGTAATTTATTTCTCTGATCAAAGCTGAATTTTCAGCATCATTACTCCAGTCTTCAGTGTCACATGATCCTTCAGAAATCATTCTAATATGCTGATTTGCTGCTCAAGAAACATAAATCAGTGTTTTCTGTCCTCCTGTAGGTGTGCAATGAAAACTCCCTGTTTAAAAGCGAGTCGCGGTATCTGGTGCGGCGGAAAGATCCAGATCTTTGGGCTCAAGCTCTGCAGGAGACGAACCCGTACAGACGGCCGCTGATAGATCAGGCACGAGTCGCACCTGAAACATCTACAGATATCGTGCAGTGTGTGATCACTGAGATGTTAATGATGAGGATTGTGTGCACAGGTGGTTCAGACGGCTCTGCCGGAGACGCAGGATCCAGAGGAAGTGTCTGTGACGGTGAAGGCGTTTATGACGGCCGACCTGCCCAATGAACTCATTGAACTTCTGGAGAAGATCGTTCTGGAGAACTCCATATTCAGTGAACACAGGTCAGTCTGAGTGACTCCTGTCACACCGCTTGAGATCAAATTCATATTATACCAGAGACCAGATATCACGAGCTGAAATGTTACGTAATGGTCCAAATTAAATATATAATGAATAAAATGCATTGCAAAAATCACACAGATTGTGTAAATAAAAGATTGTTTTTGACTCACAGGGAAATTATGTAGTTGGAGAGTAGCTGTGTGGAGCATCAAAAGTAGATTAAAATGATTATTTTTATATTATATTATATTATATTATATTATATTATAAAATATTATTTTATATATTATAATATATTATTACATTACATTGTATTAAATTAAGATTGATCGTTTTGTTATATTCCTAATTTTTAAGAAGCTTTGAATAAAAGCACATGCTGAATGAAAATGTAAATGTATTTAAATGACAAATGTAAATACAATAAAAAGTAAATATATTAGATTACAATGTTTAATATTTAATTTAATTTAATTTTATTTTATTAAGATTAACCACTGTTGTAAAGCATAAAGCACCTTTGCATAAAAGCATCTGCTAAATTAATAAATGTAAATATTTATATTATTATATATTATTAAATTAAGATTAATCTCTTTATTGTATTCCTCAGTTGTAAGTAGTTTTGAATGAATGTATTGTATTATATTATAAATATTATTAAATTATATTACATTACATTTAATTAAGATTGATTGCTTTGTTATATATCTCATTTAATTGTATCTGCTAAATGAATAAATGTAAATACATTTTATTCTATTCTATTACATTATATTATATTTGTATGTTATATTAGGTTATAATGCTGAATTAGGATTAATCGCTTTGTTGTTTTGCTCATTTGTAAGCAGCTTTGGATAAAAACATCTGCTAAATTAATCAAATTAAATATATTATTATATTGCTGATTTACAGTATAATGGCAGTTATGTGTTTTTATTTGATTTTATTGAAATATGATTATCCACTTTGATGTAATTGTAAGTAGTTTTGGATAAAAGCTGAATGAATGTAAATATGTTGTTGATTATGATGGGAGTGATCTGGGGCCAATTGCATAAACTGTTTAGACTAGTCTTAAAAAGTTAGTCATCTAATTTTTTCTTCATAACTTTTTAAATTCAGTTATGAAAAGGTAGATTGGTTATTGGTTATTGGTAGACTGGTCATTATACAAATAATGGTTTTATTTGTATTGGAAAAGTAAGACTGATTACCCCTTGGCAACTGCTAGTTGGTCAAATTAGTTCATGGTGGCTAGTTCACTAGTTCAAGTTTATGCAGCTGGCCCCTGATGTAGATTATACATTGACTGTATGTGATGATAATAAAAAGTGTCTTTTGCATCAGGAACCTGCAGAACCTGCTGATCCTGACGGCCATCAAAGCGGACCGGACGCGGGTCATGGAGTACATCAACCGGCTGGACAATTACGACGCTCCTGACATCGCCAACATCGCTATCAGCAACGAGCTGTACGAAGAGGCCTTCTCCATCTTCAAGAAGTTCGACGTCAACACCTCAGCCATACAGGTACGCAAACACATGATCACATGATGGTCCGCACACAGACGTCTGGACTGAAGCTCTGTCCCGCGCAGGTTCTGATCGAGCACATGGGGAATCTGGACCGGGCGTATGAGTTTGCGGAGCGCTGCTCGGAGGGCTCGGTCTGGAGTCAGCTGGCTCAGGCTCAGCTTCAGTCCGGTCTGATCAAAGAGGCCATCGACTCCTACATCAAAGCTGGAGAGCCGTCGGCGTACATGGAGGTGGTCGATGCTGCCAGTAGAAACGGTGAGATGATCTGTCCTCAAACATCCTTAACACTAGAACCGCCAGCGGGTCAATTTTACCCACACACATGACTACTGTTTTGATGTGGCTAAATAACATATTATTTCACAGTATTTATTTATTTATTTCTAGGGCTGCCCTTGACTAAAGATTTTTCTGGTCGACTAGTAGTCGTTCAATTTAAGCGTTAGTTGACTAATCGCACATTTATTAATAAACTATTTAAATCATTATAATGAGCCTTTAATTGCCTACATAACCTATAAGCGCTCAAGCACACGCATAAGGCTTGCCACAATGCACAGCGCAGAAGCTAATGATTATGAATGTGTCAGGTAAAAACAGTAAGGAGGCTGCATTTACATTTTAATAATGTATTGATACACTAGTGCTTTCTTTGTTTTCAGCATAAGAGATGAAGTCGGCGTCTCTGCAGTAGTGATCCACCTGTATGCATGTTTCACACGGATTACATAATCGGAGAATATTTGTTTTCTATTTGAATTGGTTCATTTGAAAGTAGACATTTCGTTTTCTATAGATATTTTTTCATGTCTGTAAGGCAAGTATACATGGAGTTTCAGAGTTTCGCGCACAAGTTCACAGAGACCGAGACGGTAGAAAGCGCATCCTGATGCTTTCATTATTTTACAAAAGCGCAATGCTTTATTGTTATTGTGAGTGCACACAAATAATCGTAGTCTTTAGAGCGTTTGGTTGTCCTGCCCGATGTACTGTATTAGCCTACCACATAGACCAGCAGTTAACGATCTGTCCATCAAGGACTGCGTGACTTTGTTCGCCTGTGGATTTTTTTTTCTGTGACTAAGTGACTAAAAATTTTTTTAGTCGACTAACGGTTAGTTGACAATTGTTTGGAATTTGCTTGGTGAGCTCATCAATAATAATAACATACATTAAAATGCATACATAAATATAACTATACATATATGTCCTATCAATTATAAGGAGTCAGCACGCTTTCAATGACAGCTCTATAAAAATTGAACATACCAACTTTAGATACACCAAACTTTTTAAGCTGTCTTAAGAAAAAACGCCTTTGATGGGATTTTTAAATAATGCCTCTTAGGTTGTCGTCCCACTTTAACGTTGCAGAGATTGACTTGAAACATTGAACATTTTCAGTGTCCTGACCATTAATAGTCCATGGCAAAACAGCATTTGTCCACCATCGGAAATCAAACACCGTTTCCTTTGTTTTTAGGACATTCAACTTGATCTGTCCTCAGACATCCCTAAACTGATGTGGAGATTGCTGAAAAATGTCCATAATATGCTGTAAATTGATTGAACAATATCCTAGGCAAGTGTCTGTTTTTATAGGGAACTGGGAGGATCTGGTGAAGTTTCTTCAAATGGCGAGGAAGAAAGCCAGAGAGTCGTACGTGGAGACGGAGCTCATCTTTGCTCTGGCTAAAACAAACCGTCTGACTGAGCTGGAGGACTTTATCAACGGCCCCAACAACGCTCACATACAGCAAGTACGGAGATTTACACACTTTTACTTCAGCTAGCTTCCTTATCTGATAAATCTCTCTCTATATCATTTTTTTAAGCTTTATTTCAGTATTATTGAGGTACTATTTTAGTTCTTATTAATATTTTGAAGTAGTTTTAATTGTTATATTTTCCATTTTCTTTTTAATTTAAGTTAAAATTTTTGCATTTTTGTTTTGATCTATATAGTTTTTATCAATTGAGTACGTCAAATTTAACTTAGTAAAAATGAGAAATGTTGCCTTGGCAACTAGCTGAAATAATATAATTATAAAAGTAAGTTTAAGTTTTTTATATTTTATTTCATTTAATGCTTATTATATTTCAAGTAAAAAAAAAAAATCAAGTTTTTATGGTTTAAGTTTTAGTTTTGTTTAACTGTAATAACCTTGTAAATATAAAATGATATTGTTATTAAATATACATACATACACACACACACACACACATATATATATATATATATATATAATATCTTTTTAAATATTTTATATATATATATATATATGTTATTATATTATTATTAAACAAAATATTTTATATAGTTATATATGCAAGATAATAGTAATAGATAAGAGAAGATAATAGAAATATAACATATTTCATGTAATGATGTTATTAATAATAATGATAGCAGCAACAATATATTATGCATATATTTAATATTAATGGTAGCATGTTTATATTTAGTAATGATTATATTTTAAATTATTAAAATACTCGTATTTGAAATATTTTCTCTAATGCATAATAATCCATAATAAATTGTCTTTTAAAATGAATTTATAATCTGGATACTCAACATTATTGTGCACACATGATGACAGTAGCAGAACGTGTGCTTTGAGATCTATCACTGGAGATCACCGGGGTCCTCAGAGCATCACATATTATATTATTTTCAGTGTCCAGTAACGTGTTTCTGTCTGTAGGTTGGCGAGAGATGTTATGAAGAGGGTATGTTTGAAGCCTCCCGGCTGCTGTTTAATAACGTGTCTAATTTCGCTCGTCTGGCGTCCACACTCGTTCACCTCGGCGAGTTTCAGGCGGCCGTTGACAGTGCACGAAAGGCCAGTTGCACACGCACATGGAAAGAGGTGAGAGATGAAGATGTTATTAAATACATATCGTTAAACTAGGGCTGATTGAGAGTTTTTAAACAAATTAATTACCTAAAGTACCGATTAATTAATTGCAAATGAATTGCACATTAATATGGGCTGAGAAATTACCCCTCAAAAGATCATTTAATGTCATTATTGTGTTAAATAAGAAAAGCATTGAATAAACATTACTAAAAAGAAATATATTGATTCTAGGCCACACATAAACTTTTATGGCTACAATAACATTGTTTTCAGAGGAAGCATGAATTAGAATTGCATAATTAATTCTATGAGATGATTTGGTTTTAAATAGGCATTAATGTTTTTTTTTATTTAATACTGAAATATAAAATACGAAATTAAAAAAAAAATTTTTTTAATGAAACTGAAACTAAACCCATTGTCTTAATGAGTGAGTCACTGAATCATTCATCCAACCGATTCATTCAAACAGATGATTCATTCAGAAATGAAGCAAGTGACTGTCTTTATGAATGAAAACAATGTCTGTAAGAATAATATTTTTATATATTTAAAGCTTTTTTATGTGTCTTTTTTATTTTATTTTAGTTTTAGTTAATATAGTACATCAAGTTATACTAAATGAAAATGAGAAACTAAATTTGAAGCTAAAACCACCTGTAGCTGGTGGTAAATCAGTGCGTTAATGAATAAATCATTCAGTTATTCATAACCGATTCGTTCAAACGGCTGATTCATTCAGAAATGAAGCAAGTGAACTGTCTTTATGAATGATTGACTCATTGACTCACTCGATTCGCTCAAAAACATGGATTCATTCAGTAACGAATCAACGCTGTGCTGTGGCTTTGTTTAGAACTATTTTAGTTTGCAAAACTGAGCAAAAACAGACAATATTGTGTTTAAAATATTGCACAGTGTTAACTTCTGGTTTATTTACTGTTGTATGAAATCAATATCGCATTTTTGTGCAGATAATCGGGAAAAACATTTTTGCTAAACAGTATCATATGATATAAATTAAAAACAAAAACCCATACGGTTTGCCCTCATATCTTGAATATTAGGAGTATTTGTGACCCACGCTGGCGAAATGAGTGTGAATGCTACAGGCAAAAGAAGTGAAAAATATCAGTTTTGGTCGAATTTGAGGTCATTACAAAAATGAGTTCATTAAGCCCTTGTCTAGCGATCCCGATGCTCCAAATAGTAATTAAACATCTACAATGATCTTTATTTGTACGTTTTCTGAGAGGAGTACCTTTTTCTCTGCTCACTTCTGGACGACTGCTGCTGCTTCTCACCACAAGTTGTAGGTCTATTGTTGCAAAGCGCAGCATTCCAGCTTTGTGAATATTCATATCGAATTCTCCAAACCAGTGAAATATGATTTTCAAACCCATGATGAAAACAAAACAATCGCGCTGACTGACATTTTCAAAGTGCGCGCATAAGACAAAGTTCATTATTGTGAAATATGTCTTGCGAGATTCACACAAACATAATCTGTTATGTCTTGCATGAATGTTTAGTTAATGGTTGGGGAAAAATCTGATGTGTAACATTATTTGTGACCCTGGAGCACAAAAGCAGTCATAAGTAGCACAGGTATATTTGTAGCAATAGCCAACAATACATTGTATGGGTCAAAATTATCCAT
>JAFVLL020020240.1:0-22382 GCA_021397915.2 Tor tambroides | reverse complement strand
CAGTATGTGGATAGAACTCAGAGCTTCAGGACCTCAGAACAGCTCTTTGTCTGTTATGGAGGACAGCAGAAGGGGAAGGCTGTCTCCAAGCAGAGAATGGCCCATTGGATAGTGGATGCCATCACCTTGGCCCATAAAGCACAAGGTGTGCCCTGCCTGCTCAGGTTGCGCTCACTCCACTAGGGGTGTCACATCGTCCTGGGCGCTGGCTCGTGGTGCCTCGCTAGCAGACATCTGTAGAGCTGCGGGTTGGGTGACTCCCAATACGTTCGCTAAGTTTTATAGCCTACATGTCAAACCGGTTTCCTTCTGTGTTCTCGCCTCAAACGAGTAGTGGCACTGAGAGGCCCGGCTCAGAGTCGGCTTGCGGTGTCCTTACGCCTAATTCTCCAGAGAGTTCCTTAACCAGGCAAACCCTGTCGAGTCCTCCAGCACTCCGGCGTCAGGCCTTTCAGCCAATGAATTCTTGAAATCTGGTGTGAGGCTAGTGCCCATATGAGTGACTCTGTTAGGATCCCATGTGTGTATTCCACGGTACACTTACTATGGCCGTGTTTCCCTGGCAGACCACATTCTGCTGTCTCTAATGATGCAGCCTGAGCCATCTCAGAGACTTCATGTGCAATAGGGCCCTACGGGGTTACTTCACATGTCTAAATGTCACTTAACCCCCTCTGGGAGGAGGTGACTCCGCAGTGTGCCTCTTTCAAGCGGAAGGGCACACTTCCCAGTGTTATCCAAATTCTACTGTTTGGGTTGCTCAAGGAACAACAGTAGTTGACCTTCTCTGTGTAGAGCCCGGTCCTATCGTCTGCCTTATAGGAAGGATCAGGAGGCCTACACAGGGCACTGGAAGGGGCAGCTCCTGTGGCGCTTTGGTAGGGATCCCAATTTCGTCGGTCATCCGACGTGACTCGGAGTGACCGACTGAAAGGGAACATCTCGGTTACGTATGTAACCCTCGTTCCCTGAAGGAGGGAACGGAGATGTCATGTCCTGTTGCCACAGTCGCTGTACCACCGCTGAGCTGCCAAGTCACTGGCTCGGCTCCTCAGTGAAAGCGTGAATTAATGCGGTGCACCTGCTGCCTCTTATACTCACGCTGTGATCAGCAGCAGCTGGATGCAATAATTGCATGCCAATGTCCATTGGCTCATTTAGTTACACTCGAAGAGGATTGGTCTCTCTGGCGAGATCCCAATTTCGTCGGTCATCCGACATGACGTCTCCGTTCCCTCCTTCAGAGAACAAGGGTTACATACGTAACCGAAACGTTCTGTTAGACCTCAGTTCTGCCTTTGATTTAGTTGATCATATTACACTTATCACATATGGAAATGTGTTGGCCTTCGTAGCACGGTGTTGCAGTAGTTTCGTTCATATCTCACTAATAGGAGGTATGTTGTAAGTATTGGAAACCACTCATCTGAAATATCTTTAAAATCTGGTGTCCCTCAGGGCTTGATCCTTGGTCCGGTACTGTTTTCTCTTTATGTGGTTCCTCTAGGATCTATTCTTAAGTATGGGGTCTCTTTACATCTGTATGCCCATGACACACAAATCTATATCCCTTTGAAGCGTGATAACGAACAGGCTTTAAAGCCTATTTTAGATTGTTTGGATGAACTAAAACTTTGGCTTACATTAAGCCTCAATGAAAGTAAAACAGAATTTAATTTGTTTGGCTCAAATGACCACTGTGTATACGATTTTGAATCTGGACCTCTTACTCCATATAGCACTACATGTGCAAAAAACTTAGGTGTATGTTTTGACAATAATCTTAAATTTGGTAAGCAGGTAAGTGCTGTGGTTAAGTCCTGATTTTATCATCATCGTCTTCTGACGAAGGTGAAGCCATTTTTGTTTCTAAAGAATTTAAGTGGTTATGCATGCTTTTGTAACATCTCGATTGGATTACTGCAACTCACTGTATATCGGTGCTCCTCAGTCATGTGTTTCTCGTCTGCAGTTGGTTCAAAATGCTGCAGCTCAGCTTCTATATGGGAAGCGCAAATATGAGTCCATCATGCCTGTTCTGATTTCATTGCATTGGCTGCCAGTCAAGTATAGAATTGATTTTAAAATTCTACTGTTTGTCTATAAATCTCTGCATAATCTGGCTCCACAGTACCCATCTGACCATACACTCAGTCAAGAGTACTCAGATCTGCTGATTCTGGTTTATTGCAAGTTCCCAGGGCATGTCTCAAAAGGTCTCAAAGGTGATCGTGTTTTTTGTTGTTAGCACTAAGTTGTGGAATAGTCTCCCAATTTATATCAGCACTGCCTCAACATAATCTGTTTTTAAGTCTACTCTTAAAACTTATCTCTTCTCCTTGGCATTTAATATTTTTTGACTTGCTGTGCAATGATTCTTTATTTTAGTGAATCTCATCCATTTTACAGTTTGTGTTTTATAGTTTCTGTTTTATCGTTTATAAACTCGTCGACTTGTTTTTGTTTTGCATACTCTGTGTAGCATTTTGGTCGACTTCGGTTGTTTTAAATGTGCTATATAAATAAACATTGTAACAATGTATGACATTGTTAAGTAGCATAAGCGAGCTGTTTTGCTGATTATCACGATTGTATGTTTTTATCACAATTGTAAATGTTACATAGCTCAATAAACAATTAGTTAACATTAAGCTACTTACATTTTGGACACAATATTAACTGTTGTTCTATTTCACCAACGAAAATCGTTCCAAACAAAGATCAAAGCAAAACTCAGTGGCAATTTTACTGAATGATTCAGCATTTTGAATGGATCGGTTCAATTAATTACTCAATTGACTCACTTATTAAGTTATTTGCTGCCACCTAATGGCGGTTTAGTTTCACGTTTAAAAAGTATCATTGCATTTTTCCAACATTTCTTATTTGCAATTTCAAAAATTAATGTAAACCATTAATGTCATAACACAGTTGTAATTTTGCATTATAAATTATTTAACTTGAATGGTGGTACAGTTCTACAATGTAGTATTATAACTGAATTTATTAAATCAAATGCAAGAGTTTGTTTATTTTAAAATATGTGCCTTTTGGGGTGTTCATTTTGGTCTCATTTGTGTAAATGCATTTTTTTTTTTTTTTTAAAATCACAAGATAATTTTCATTTTTTCTTGTAGGTGCAAAGAATATCAGCTGATGTGGAGAAATGTTTGAATGCTTCAAGACTCTCTGAAGCTGATTATATTAGGTAATCTATTAATTCTTATAAAATACAAATTTATCAAATGATTTACAACAGAATTGATATTACATTTTATATTGAAATACTGTATTGTAAGTTACATTGTTGCTTATATTTATTCCTTTCAGGTGCACCCAGTGGCTTTTGACTAGGCCTATTCGAGGGTCACATGGTTGTGAATTCATACCTCAACTTTGTGGCTGGATTTGCAGTCTTATTAGAACTTCAGTCTGGCATCCAGGCATCTTTTGCACACTTGAATTTTTTCAAAGGTAACATGTTTTACTTGAGTAATTTCATTTGTGAAAAAGTTTACTTATTTAGTTTAAGTACTGGTAAATGTTGACTGTATTGTAGAAGTGGCATATTTACATTTATTTTTTTGAGCTAGTTTAATTCAATACTGAACTTTGTTCTAAAGCTTCTGCTTGTTTTTATGTATAGATGTTTTGTTGGAATCACAACAATCACTGGATACAAGACATAGAGGCAAAACAAGTGGAAAGGTCTCAGAGAAGAGGGACAACCCTCATGTGTGTGTTCATCTCAGAAAGTTGATGGACTTTCAGTATGTATTTACTAAATTGTCTTTTGCAGGAATGTTCTAAATTTAACAGAACATAAGCTCAAACAATTTTTAAAAAAATACAAATTCTGTTGATTGACCTTAATTTTCATAGAAAGTTATTGTTCTACTCAGAATATAGCTTATTTTTTGTGATATAACAGATATTTGTAGTTATTTTGTGATGCTATGTTATTTTTATGATAAGATTAACTGACTTTATTTTTATTTTTACCAGTAAAAGCAATGTCTTGTAATGTCTTTCTGCCAGTTTTAATAAATATTTATTTGGAACATCTTTGACTTGGTTTTTATTAATTTGTAAATGTATTAAGATAATGCATTTAAATCAGTATTTTACAGTTTACTGTTAAAATTATTCTTTGCAGCATTTTCATTGTTAAATTACTAAAACATCATCTTGGATTTAGGGGTATTTACAGGATTTTATTGGCGACTTTTAAATTCAAGTTAAATTCAATGTTACTGTAAAAATACTACAAATTACTGTTTTTACCATACAGCAATTAACTAATTTGCTTTGCAGTATTATACTGTAATCCTTTTTTACAGCAATTAACAATTTTTACAAGATTTTATTGGAAACGGTTTTACCAGTAACACCTGTAAATTCTACAGTACATTTTTTCCAGTGAATATTCTTGGCTTGAAACAGAAAGAAGATTGACTAGCTTGTCTAAGAGAGTCCAGTGTAAGCCACCATGTTCTCCAAATGAAGGCCAGGAACTGGGCCATGTGGGTTGTAGTAAACCATCAGCTCCATGATCTTGGCCTGGTTGAGCCAGGGCTGCATCCTCAACATCAGGTTCAAGAAGCCCAGGCTGGCCAGGTCAGGCTGGCCAGCTCGGTCTGCCCCTCTGCCATGTATGCAATTGCAGAAATAGAACATCTTTGAAACCACGTTATTGACCAGCCTTGGAGTGGCGCCGGTGCTCTCGTGGTTGCCCCGGTACTCCTCGAGGAGGATGTCTGCGAAAAGAAAACACACAAGAACAATGGGTCAGAACAAAGGCCACAGAGTGAGAGGGAGAAGCGACAGAGCATGAAACTCACTCAATGCCGGCACATGGTCGGGGAAGTGGTGCTCCTCCTGTTGGGGAGGTGGTCCCAGGGGCCCTGGCCAGCCGTTTCCCCCGAGGGCCCAGCACGGGGCTCACCTTCCTCCTCCTCTGCTCCCTTCTCAGGAGATCGAGTGTGACCTGGGTAGAGGGGGTGTGCCGCAATCTCCTCCTCAACAGGCTGTAGCGGCGGGTCATGTCTCTGAGGGCCTGGCTCAGTGTGTCCACCTGCCTGTTGAGGTCTGCCACCTCATTCCTGAGCTTTTGGCAGAGGGGGTTGTCACAGGCCTGCTCCTCCTCCTCCATAGTTAAGGTGTGGTTGTGAGAGTCCTCCTGGTCGAGGGTCGAGGCCATGGGCACGACCGGGTTGCTCGCCCTCAGCTCGGAAAGGTTATGCAGGATCTTCCTCATCTTCAGAGCCTGTATGGTCTCTTGCCGGGCTGCCGCCGTTAGCTCGGTGTGACCCATCAGGTGGCGGTCTATACGAGAGGTGGACTTGCCACAGGTGGGCATGGGGCAGGTGCTCTTGCGGACGTCCACTCTTCCGGAGGAGATGGCAAGCAGCAGCTTCCTTTCCTGAAGGTTCATCACCCTGTGGGTCACCCTCAGGTGCTGGCTCAGCCGCGAATATGGACATTTGCAGAGCGGGCAGTCTTCAAAACACATGATGTGAAGGGAGCAAGAATCAAACACAAATGACAGAGACTGTGTCAGTAGGTCATCTATATCCTTTACAGGTTCAAATAGACTAGAAAATGGATCATTCAATAAATTTCAAGCGGGATGTGTGTCCATTTGCAATTTATTGAATAGGATTACTATAATAGATTGGTTTAAAAGATTGGAGGAGAATCATCCCACTAATCAAATTCAATAATTTGCAAGCAGGATGTGTGTCCATTTGCAATTTATTGAATGGGATCGCTTTAATAGGCAAGTGGGATGATTGTTTACCATCCAGTGAAACCAATCCCATTCAATAAATGGGAAATGGACACCTATCCCACTTGCCATTTGTTGAATGAGATGCAAGTAGTAATTGACTGTGTCCACGAAGATGCTATCTGATACAAATATATAAGGAGAAGACTCAGAGATAACATCAAAAATAAAGACTTTATTCAAAGGTAGATTTGAGACACAGCGATGCAAACAGGTGATTATAAACTTCAGTGTAGTTTGTGATAACTTGGGAGTTAACCCCCTGGGGTCAAAGCCCGCACCGGTGCAGGCTGTCTCGTATTTTCTTTATGACCGCGAAAAGAACTAAAAATACTCTGTCAGTTTTGATCGTAAAGATAAGAATAAGGTATCATTTGAAACGGCAAAGGGTCTACTTTTATTTCTGTATAGTCATAACAACAACGAAACAATGTGCTTTTCTAAAATTAATAAAATAAACAGGGTGTCTTCTCTGCCGGCTCTGTCTCTGTCACCTCTCTTCACAGACACGTAAATAAAACAACATGAATCTCCGCAAATACTCGCCTCAAATACATGAGAAATATATGTATAGAAAGCTTGAAATGTCTACTTTTAAATGAAGCAAGTCACGTCTAAAACAAATATTCTGTAATAAAGTAATCCATATGAAACCAATGCGATGTCCAGTTTTCCCGTCTCAACTAATTTCTAAAGTGGTCACACCTACGCGCCAATCGCGCTTTTCAGATTCAGATATCACTCTGATAAGTAGCCTAAGATTACTTGCATCTGTTGTTATTGTGTTATTGTGACATAACTTGTACACATTTTACTAGTTAGACTTTTCCCAAACTATAATTCCTGACTACATGAATGAAATCAATGAAACAGTTTGAAATGTGTCATTGTCTAAATGTTTCAGAACGCCAGGATGATTCTTTAATATTTTATAACATATAAAACCACAAGATATAAAAGTAACATTAGTGTGAGTGTTAACACTATGAATTAATGTTTGGCACAAAGGTGTGTTACTGTTTAATTCTCAGTGTTCAGATCAGTATCAGTACAAACGATGCTGTTCTTCTGAACTTTCTATTTATCTTTTCAACGTAATATTTTTTTTTTTTTTTTTTTTTTGAGCAGCAAATCAGAATATTAGAATGATTTCTGAAGGATCTTGTGACTGGAGTAGTGATGCTAAAAAGTCAGCTTTTTCCTCAGGTGAGAATCACAGCATTATCTAGGATAGTTCACGCCCTCTCGCATAGACCCTTTTTACTCAAAAAGTGTCTTAGAAAATTTAAATCAATATATTATTGTTTTCTGTGAGCAATATATTGTTTTATTAGACTTTAGCCATTTATATAAGCAACTGAAAAAAGCACAAATGTCAGGGCATGTCAAAACTTCTCCAGGCCCCCAAAACACCCTCAGACCCCAGGAGGTTAATTGCAAAGTTAAATGAGTTTAGAATAAGTGGCAATACTATATCCAGGGGTGCACATAAGTTTTCCGGCCTGGTTCTCATATGAGAACCTGGAGATTTGGTTTGGTCCTTACACGGGCCACGGCATGTAGTGTGACCCATAAAATATAACTACGAAAAATTAATAATAGTGATAATAATATTATTGCACTTTTAGTTTTTTTTTTTTTTTTTTTATAAAATAAAGTGATAATACTATTTTATTTTAAAATAAAAAGGGAGTATTACAAATAGAATTATTTTATAGTAAACTTAAAAATAAAATGTTAATATTTTAGCATATATTATTTTAATTTGAATTTTCATCATTTTCTAACGTAAAATCAGTGAGCTTTTATTTTGGCGGGTTGCCGGCAAGTAAGTATATGTGCTTCCGGGTTTAGCGCTGCTGATTGAAGAGCGTCAGTGAATGAAATGTCACAGTTTTGCTTAGAAAATGGCAACGGCTAGCCTAGATTATGCTTTCAGTTTTAATAGAAATCATATACAGTACAGTTTGTCGATCTAAAATGGTAATTGTGCTTAACAGCTGTCATCCATGTCAGTACGCAAATGCGCTGTCAGAACTTATTTACACAGCACATTTTTAATTTTGGTCCCACATGCGGACCACTTCTGTGCACCCCTGACTATATCCCAAATTGCAGAAATTAATTCAGAGGAATTCCATCACTACACCTGGAGCTTTGTTCTTTGGCAGAGTCCACGGCCAGTTTCAATTCATCAAGGGACATGGGACAATTTAACATCCCCTGATAATGTTAATCAATTTTAGGAAGATGGAATCGTTTAAGGAAAAATGTGTTTCTGATAACTACTAGAAGAATTAGAAGTAAATAGCTGTTCATAACTTTTAAAGGTCTAGACCCGTATTCTTAAAGATTCTAAGAATCCTCTCAGAGAGCTCCTAATTTTGCTTAAAAAATTCTACGTAGGAGTCTTGGCTTAAAAGCGATTCAGGACCAATTTGAGAGCAACTCTGAGGGAGGAAAATACAAAAAAAAAATTTAATCTTAGTGAGGAGGCGGGGCTGACCCCATTGCTAGCTATGACACAGTCTTTTGAAGAGTGTGATTGGTTGGTTGTCCAAAGAAATAAAAGAGCGCTTTTAAGAGTAGGGTCTATTATAATAGGAGATCATGATCCGCACTCACAAGAACAGTATTCCATACATTTTATTTACATTCATTACTGATGGGAAAAGACACAAACATTTCGGCTCAGGAGTGCGCTGAAGAAGGCTTTGAGCCGAAACGTTTGTGTCTTTTCCCATCAGTAATGAATGTAAAATAAAACTTATAATAGGAGATCATGATCCGCGCTCAAGAGAACAGCCTTCTTTTTAAGTAACTTAACAGACTGACACACCAAAATAAAAAGATCAAGTGACGGAAGAGCGCGGTGCAAACGGCGTTGCTTATTATCCTAAGCCTTCACTTTGAAATTACAGGCGTAATTTTTCCTGTTTTACCGTTCTCTCTCTCGCGCACACACACACACACACATTATATTCTTTATTTTTTTTTTATTTACCATGCTGTCATACTTAACGTATTTCATAGGAAATGAACAGCGACACAATAAGGTTCTGAAAGTGCTGTAACAGACCCAAATCATCGCTCCTGCATAGCTGCATTTTTCCAGTTGCCAAATATGTTAATGTAGTTAATAAAGTGATTACGTCCATTTCTGGCACTATATGGCATTTCTGCGCGGTGTCGGAGATGTTAGCGTGTCTCTAGTAAGATCGGTCACAAACATGATCCCTGCACGATCTAATGTGTAGCGTCTTATTAACTCACTGTCATGCATTGTGTGCAACACATTTCTTCTCCCTCTTCATGTTTCGTCCATTTTCTCCACTGCTAAAGAAACTCTTAAGCCTCTTAAAAGTCCTCGTCCGTACTCCTAACAATTTCGGACCTTAAGACCTCTTTTAAGGGTTAAGATGCTTTCTGAATTACTTTTTTCTTTACTAGGATCTTTTCTTTAAATTTAAGAGGAAACACCCACATTTCTAAGAATTTTCTTAGAATTTTGTTACTAGGAGCAACTCTTAGCACTAAGATTTTTCATGAATACGGGCCCTGGTTTATATCTTCAGGTTTGGTTCACAAAACACTTTTCTTTATAGAGTGTATGTTTACTCCAGATTCCATCTGTTTGATCCTTAATGCTAATAATTTACTTGGCCTGTCACCATTGAAACAGTAGGACTGCCTTGTACGATGCATAGTAAATTCAGCTCTGTCTAAAAGTAATCCTTTTAGCTCAGATTTAAGTACAGATTTTTAAGGTCCTGTTCCACCACCCGAGTCTCTCCTACTCCGTCCTTCGGATGAGACGTTAAACCAAGGTCCTGAAAATACCAGGATTGAGGATTGTTTATGGAACCACTATTCATAACTGGGATATAAGCAGCTTAAATGAGCAGATAGTCAATGTGAGAAAAGGATTTATGGCAAGCTGAGAAGAACGTATAGTCCTTGGCCCTGTCATTTCTGAATGGCCATATATCACACACATTGCCCTGTATTATAAAGTCATTCAAAAACTTTGAGGAGGCCAAATCAGATTGAGACGTGTGACCTATCAAGTAAGGGGTCATGCACAGCAATAAAGTCACCACATATCACAAGTTGACAGTCATTAAAGATTAGTATCATACGAACGAGTTGTCGATAGAATGCGCTTGTTAGGAACATATTATGAGACAAAAGTGCACTGGCATTTTGAGAAGTGAAGTTGATCCAAGGTGCGTCACCTTTAACGTGGTGGGACAGATCATGAAATAAGAGATCTCAAGTTGCATGAGCTTCTTCCTAGACTGATTCATCTTGCATCTTTTCGTGGTGGTTTAGTTACTGTAATCGGGGAGAGGAAGAAAAGAAGCGAGCTGCCCTTGTGGAGTATTTGACCCCAGCTCGGACTCCTTTGAGGATCGCGCTTCTGTTCTAAAACCACAGTAGTTTGAAGATCAGTGTTCGCGGACCCTTTCCGTTGCCGTCACCGGTATATATTTGATGTGCAATATATCTTTATCCATCTGCTTTTAAAGTCCATGTAAAGTCAATATTACATGCGTGTTCTGAGTTTGTCACACCACAGAAAAATGTGTTATTAACCACCCAGCCAAATTTGAATGCTAAAAAAAAAAAAAAAAAAAAGGCAAGTAAATAAAATAAGGTATCAAAATCTTGAAAAACTAAGCAGTGTTCTCTTCTCTCAGACGCTGGGGGCGTGTAAACTGGCGGCCCTGAAACCACGCCCACTCGCTGGAAAGCGGCCGTTTCTCTCAACTGTCTTCCTCTAGCAGCTTATTTAATAAGACCAAGCTCTTTTGTAAATGATCGCAACCAGGTATTATGCATTTACGTGACGGAGGCATAGCTAGCTAGCAAACTGTAGGCTGTAGTAACTAACGGTAATGACAGTAACTCGCGATTGAGCCGTAAACCACTGATGCTAAAGCGCTCTAGTTATTAGGTGTGTTCGACTTGAAGCAACGCTGCAGAACGATCAGTGTAAAAAGACATCAAAGTACCGCGAGAGCAATTCGAAAGCATCAGGCTTGTCTGCTCTCTGTAGCTCTCACTGTACTTTGATGTTACACACCAGATCGGTCTGCAGCGCTGCTTCAAGTCAAACAAACGTCTTATATAGTGTTGGAAAAGGGGCCGTGCTCGGTGGCTCGATTGCGTCATCGAGTCCTGATTTAGCCCCACCCAAAAAATCCTGATCACAAAAATAGTGAAAAACTGTTAAACGGTCTAACTCCACAATTAATTACTACATGGTTCACAGTCTTTGTAACTCGTTTCAGCAATGCATTTCTAACTTTATAATGTGTTTACAAACAATTCTCAGAATTGATTTTACACAGACTTTAAGGGAGGGAATCCATAAGGATAGTTGAGTTTGCATGAAGACTACAGGGTTGCTGCGCTCTTCCCCTTTTTTAAGACAAATGAGACAAATATTGCATCTTGCAGCATGTCAACGGCCTGCTTATGTTTGGCCGAATCTTGCTTGACTTTCCGCAATGTTGTCTGGATGTTATCAAAGTTGTTGCTAATCACTCTCATTTCTCTCTCCAGGGAACCAATTCTTTCTGCGATCGGTTGAAACTCCTAAAAAAAAAATGTCACCTCTCCAAAGAAAATTGGCTGAAAGATCTGGATAACGAAAAGCTGCACATCATGATGGATGACGAACTAAAACTACAGCTTGGCCGCATTGTGTTTTTGTTTTTGATTGATGTTTCGACTCCTGTCCAATTTTCGACAGAAAAAAATGTCTATTTTTTTATTTTTTTGTGGGGTGCTAGTTAAATTCTTTTCAGGTTACCAAAATCTCAAAAGTGCCTGCCCAAAGCGCTACCAGGGATTTTGAAATCTCGCGAGCCCTGTACAGTACTGTGTGAGCCTCTTATTCAAACCAGCCAACAGACCATTCCATCACCGAGCGAGTCCTTTGGTGTCTGTCCTTATACCATCTATGTTGCTAAGCCATCTGCTTAGTCAAGTCAACAATTATCACTGATAATTATTCACATGAAAATATTTTCTCAGAACACAAGTTCTGCTATGTAGGACACAATTTATAATGGAATTATCATGTGCCAAGCAATCCTCACTAGTTCAAACAATAAAACACAGAATGCCACAGGAAAAGTGCATCCACTACAGACGTTTCTCTTTAAATGCATATAAAAAAGTTGTAACTTCTGGATAATGATTCCATGTCATTTAAGTATGGAGTGACATTTAATCTAAAAGTGTATATCAGATGTAAAAGTTTAAATCACTGTTTATTTCAGTACTTGACTCACTCCACTAAAAGAGCTCATAAGCAAGGTCTGAAGTGTCCGTACGGTGTGCACATATTTATGCCTTGTTGTTTTGTAATTCCTGATATGCCTGTTTTATACATCAGGCCCCAGGAGAAGAAACACCCATCCTAAATCAACTTATGATGCCACATTTACACCTGAACTTAACAGAAGACCTGAAAGTCACAACAGATGTTTGACTAAAATAAGTTTGTTATAAATCAGTGCCCAATTGTGGTTTTATTTGCTCATCAATGCCCTTTAAATGAAGAACAAATGTGGACAGCAGCAGTAACTATACCAAATGTAAAGCTTATCACCCACATTTCAAAGTTCACCTTACGCAAAATAAATATCTTTGTTAGATACTGTCGCATAATTAATTGATAGAAACGAATGGTTTTCATTGTTTTCAATTCAAAAATAGATATTGGGTTTAATGTTACACAAAAGAATGCTTTTGTTAAGCAACTTTTGCAATATTTATTACTTTTTCTTAATTTAATGTGTGATGTCATAATAACGAATGACCAACAAGGAGGAAGGATCTTCTCAGGTTTGCATGAAGACAGCCAGCATTAGTCTTTGTCTGGTCATGTGATCTCAACATGTCTGTCCACATGCGTCAACCCACTCCGTGTCAAATAAAACCACTTTAATTAGGACACTTATGACATTCTTCAAAAATATCTTTCATTTCTGTAGAGCTGGGCATTTGAATAAGGATCAAATGAGTTCAGCTTTGAGAATCAAACCAACCTGTTTGTGTCTCAGTATCACCATGTTTGACTGTTTCTTCATTATTCGTGTCTTCATTCTCCTCTCTTGTTTGTGTCTCAGTATCTTCAGCTGTGATGCTGAACACATCTTCAATCTTCATGTTTTCACTCTCCTCTTTTATAAATGCCATCTTTCTTTGTGTCTCAGTATCTTCTTGTTTCATGCTGAATACGTCTTTAATCTTAATGTTTTCATTCTCCTCCTTAATAAACATCGCCTTTGCTTGTTCCTCAGTATCTTCATGGTTGATTCTGAATGTTTCTTCAATCTTCATGACTTCACTCTCCTCTTTAATAAACGCCATCTTTGTAATAGTGTGTCACACGGATCTCAGTCACTTCAGCAGGAGTTTTTCTGTGTGTTTGGAAACTCTGTCCTGTTTAAGATGAGAATAACAGAAAGAAAAATAATCAGCTCTAGGGTTGCCACACATCCCTTAAAATACTATAAAATACAATGTATTTAAAGGTAAAATGATGCATCCCATATCAAATCAATACGGGACAAGATTTGTTCAACTTTTTTTGTCCAACTCAATTTGTCCAATTTGATAAGGCCAACACATAGTTGAATCAACAAATAAAGATTCTGCAATGTGCATAATACCAATAGCAAGTATAATGAAATCAATTTCATTTATTAGAGAAGCTCATTTGCACGTGATTGCATTTTGGTGTCTTCGGCTGCGTTTACACTGGCAGAAAAAATCCGATCTTTTGCCCACATCTGACACAGATCGGAATTTGATGCACGCGTGTAAACACAAAAATCCGCACAAGATCCGATTTTTTCGTATCCGATCTGAGCCGTTTGCAAATGTGGTTTTAAATCAGATACATATCCGATATCTGGACATCCGACCTACGTCTAAACACACATATCCGATTCTCCACACAACTCCCAATGCGAGGGTGACACGTTTGCTCATAATGCCGGCGTGCTGTATGCGCTAGAATTTTATTGAAATGGAAACTATAGAAATTGCACATCCAGGAGCTGGTTTTCAACCCCTGCCCCGTGAATTTTGAAAATACAACACCTAAAAGCTACATTATATTTCTCAGCAATGAGGCGATAACTTAGCAGTTTTTGTAATTAAACTGACCTTGTTCGCAATGCTTCACAATCACTCGCTCGCACGTTCGTTCTCTCTCTCTCTCGTTAATTTATTCGAATTCATTTCAATAAATATCATCTTTATTTCACTAAAGAATTCTACCTCAGCTGTAGATAAAATACTCTAAAAAAAAATTTAAATTACCATTATTTTCCGGTCTTCCGTTCAGATTTTGTGCTGCAAAACATCTATGACAGCCGTTGTCCATGCTGGCAAATAATAATGGCCATTCGACATGAATTATATAAATAATTTTAATAGCACGGCCACTTAAAACCCGACCGTCTACCATGTGCATTTGCGATCACTGCAGACAATCCTTTTGGGCGGGAATTAATGTAAACACAGATATCGGATACCAGTCGTATCTAAAGTGAATGTAAACAGACGGGCCAAAAAAAATCGGATATGGTCAAATGATTGGCTCTGTGCATTAAGACGTGCAGTGTAAATGCAGCCTTTGTTTCCATATCGATAGAGTCTCGAGAACATGTGCCATAAAGGCCCTTTTTACACAGAACACAGCATGTGGTAAACCTGCACGGGTTTTAAAACATCAAGCATTCGAGCTCACGTCCGCCCTTTGAACACAAGAGGCTCTCCAGATAGTTATCAATGGATCTGTCTGAACACGCAGTTTGCAGAGGAGCATTTCAGTTGCTCACGGTGGACTGTCTGACTAAATGGGGTAAGTTCACCCAAAAATGAACATTTTGTCATCGTTTACACACCTAAAAGTTGTTCCAAAGCTGTGTTGCTTGAGGCCATAAGGGTTTGTAAAAATGTTTTATTGTGTAAAAAAACAATAAAGATAAGTTCTGTTGCAAGTAGGGGTGTGAGATATATATTGTCTGCAATAATATAATTGTTGTTTTAACGATGTGTGATTTGACAGAGTATTTTGCAAAAATCATTCAAAACACCCCTACAGAGTGCACGCACACATCACGTGACTAAGTCTAGACAATTGCGTGTACTTTCACTGCATGATTCAGTCTATTACAATACATTTACAAAGATCACAAAATTCAAGACATGGGGGCAGAAAATGTAGGCTATATACAACTTCATATAGTTAATCAATTTCACACAAAGAGTGCCGTTTTTCTTACAACAGTTCAATAAACAAGAAGGTAATTAAGAGACTTACATTTTAGTCACCATATTTCATTATATATATATATATATATATATATATATATATATATATATATATATATATATATATACACACACACCATATCACCATATATGGCTCCATTCATACCTCTCTGGCCGCACTAAGTTCATTCAATTAAAATCATGTACCTCTCATCCAGTCCCTGTCACCACAGGTGTGCCCCAGGGCTCTGTCCTGGGGCCCCTGCTGTTTATTATCTACCTTCTTCCTCTCGGTTAGATCTTTCACAAACATCAGGTTCATTTCCATTACTACGCAGATGACAGCCAGCTCTACCTTTCTACCAAACTCCCACCATCCTCCCTTACCAATTGCCTCCTTGACATAAAATCCTGGTTCACTTCAAACTTCCTCAAATCAAACAGCAATAAAACAGAACTACTTCTTACAGGTACAAGATCTACATTAAACAAATCTCAGAATTTCTCTATTCCCATTGATAATTCCTTCATCTCCCCTCCCTTCAGATTAAGAGTCTGCATGTCATCTACGATAGCACCCTCTCTTTCACCTCCCATGTTAATAATGTTACTCGGTCTGCTTGCTTTCACCTTCGAAACATCAACCGTTTACATCCTTCCCTCACGCCTCACTCCACTGCCATTCTTGTTCATAATCTAGTCACCTCTCGTTTAGACTATTGTAATTCCTTCTGTTTGGCCTCCCACATAAAACCCTTCATAAGTTACAACTATTTAAAAACTCATCTGCCCGTATTTCACTTGCACCCCCTCTATCCATCACATCACACCCATTTTACAACAGCTTCATTGGCTCCCCATTACAGTATTAACTACAAAATACTTCTCCTCACTTTTAAAGCCATTCATAATCTTGCACCTCCATATTTTCTTGACCTTCTCCATATTGCCACACCCGCTCGCACTCTCAGATCCTCTTCTTCCATTCATCTCACTGTTCCCTCTGTCTTGTTACTATGATTATCAGCTTTGAAACTCACTCCCTTCTGACCTTCGTAACATTAACTCTCTTACATTTTACATCCAAACTCAAAACCCATCTGTTCAGCATAGCTTACTCCCTTTGATCACAACTGCATTGTGTTTTTAATTGTATTGTATCTTATCGTCTTTGTTGTTAATGATGTACGGTGACCTTGAGTGTCAAGAAAGGCGCCTATAAATAAAATGCATTATTATTATTATTATTTCCTGTTTTTGCTCTATTTCGACAACAAAAATAATTCCAAACACAGTCACAGCGCTGTTTTGCGTCTCTGAGCAAATGACAGTGTGACAATGACAATGAATCAACCGTTTTAAATGATTCGGTTCAATCGCAATGATTCACTTATTAACAGTGACTTGCTGCCACCGACTGGCGGTTTTAATTTCACATTCAAAGCATCTTTTATTATTTAAATACAAATTCAAATATGTTTAATATATCAAAACGCTGTTGATGCATTTGAAATTGCAGTTTAAATGCATGAAACAGTGTAAAAACATCTAAATGCCACTTCAGATGCAGCTTCTGTGTTGATTTCATTTGCTTGGTAACAGCCCAAATGTCGTCTTATTCTAATTCAATGATTAAATGCAAGAATTTGACCTAAAAAGATAATGGACACTTTTAGAAAAAAATGGCTTTATAAAGGTAAAAATGCCCATAAAACGTAAAAATCAGTTTAAACTTATTGGAAAAGTATCAGTGTGAATGAGCACCACACAGAATATGAAGAATATCAAAAACTTTAGGAGTCAGCTGTTCACAGTAGTCATTAAGATACCAGCACAATAACACACTCAGCAAAATATCATCTAATTATCATTATCCATAAAATCCCAGAAAATAGAGATATTTTGTCAATATCGCACACCCCTATTTGCAAGTGTACATACTCGTAAATGAGCTAGACAAAAACACTCAAAACTAGTACTAATTAATGAACTTATAATTAAAGTTAACATGACTTATATTTGGTATCTAATGACTTGATCACATTTATTAGACTGCACTTTAATGAAAATATTTTCTCTTTCGTTAAACATGTTTGTGTTGAATTAAACGGGTTTTGAGCATCATGTGACCTCAGCGAATCATTTCGCGAATCATTTGATTCAATTGACTCGGAGTTTAAAAAGCTCCGTTTCCCCATCACTGAACGCCAGGGACTGAATTCATGTTTATGACAAACTGATTCACGATATACGGAGTGAAATCAGACGCAACTTTTGTGTTTGTCGTGTGTGGATGCGCTTTACTCACAAAAATAACGTTTATAATTCTATAAATTTCAGATAAAGTATTAAGTTGCAGTCAGTTAAGTTACAGTTAAGAATAAACATTCAGTTCTACACCGTTTATAAAACTTTAAAGTTGACTGAACGGTTTCTAAACTTTAAATGCTTTAAACACACAAACCTGTCTTCAGTCGAATCACAACAGATGCGAGAGCGCGGCGCAGCCTTATGACGTCACGCCACCACACCAAAATAAAAGTCCTGTTAAAAACACGGCTGTCTGAAATGAACAGAAATTTACATAGAACGTGATAAAAGAGTCGACAGAAACGCAAATGTATTGGTGAAAAACATATTTAACTGTATGTTGTCCAATTATGTGCTGCAACTTAGGAAACTACTAGAGTGTGAGATTTTGTCTAAAAGCAAAAACTGCAATGTTTAGGTGAAGAAGCCATTTCTTACAATGTATGAATTAGATTAAAATGCAAATGTGACAAATGTGATCCTGGACCACAAAACCAGTCATAAGTAGCACGGGTATATTTGTATCAATATCCAACAAGACATTATATGAGTCAAAATTATTATTATTATATTATCATTTTTATTTTATGCCAAAAATCATTAGGATATTAAGTAAAGATTATGTTCCATGAAGATATTTTGTAAATTTCTTACCATAAATGTATCAAAACTTAATTTTTGATTAGTAATATGCATTGCTAAGATCTTCATTTGAACAACTTTAAAGGAGATTTTCTCAGTATTTAGATATTTTTGCACCCTCAGATTCCAGATTTTCAAATAGTTGTATCTCAGCCAAATATTGTCCGATCCTAACAAACCATACATCAATGTAAGCTTATTTATTCAGCTTTCAGATGATGTATAAATCTCAATTTTAAAAAATTGACCCTTATTACTGGTTTTCTGGTCCAGGGTCACAAATGTGATTTTTAAAAAGGGTGTATGAGTTTATAAATAAAATTTCATTCTTGTGTAAGTACTGAAATGCAAAAAAGTTAGTTTTTCTTGTTTTAAAAATCCAGACATATAAAGTCTAAAAATACCATATATAAAAATAACATATGAATAAACCCCCACAAAGCAGGAGACACAGAAATCACAATACAAGCCACTATGTGCATGTCACTGAGTACAAGGACATAACTGCTGCATCAGTGCACTTGAACCCATCTTTCATACACTAGTGGGTTCAAGTGTACTACAAGTAGTAACTAAATACATTTTTTTAATACAGAGATGGTATGTTAAAAACACATTTTAGTTTATATTCACGGTGTCTCAAAATAACACATTTGAGTACACTTAGATGTTCTTAAATACGATTAACATCATATTATTTTAAGAATAAATATTATTTAAAAATATATAAAAAAATAAAGTCTGTGGCATACAACCTGTCATTCTTCACATTTAACATGAAAAACAACAATAAAAACATAGGCTTCAACTACAGCTGATTTATGAGAATAATAAAACACAGTTGACAAGTTATATTGGTGGATTTTCTGAGGCTACATGTTGTTACGACTTTAAAACCTCTTTTGAACTGATGTTGTTTGAAACTCTGATTTGTTTTTATTAAATTGTTCAGATTTTTTTTCAACATGCATTTAAATATTTATTCATGTTTATTTTGTGCTGCAAATATTAAGGAGGAAAAGATCATTTGAACTGAGGTGAATACAGTTATCTCACTACAAATTAAAGAGTGTGAAAACACATTTATTGTTAGTATTTTATCATAAAATTGTACCTATAATATTATATCTATAATAAAAGTAACAAAGCATAAAGCTTATTGCAATTATTTGGTGGCTTGTGTGCTACAAATAATGAATGGACTTGAAAATGTATTAAATAAATTGCATTTGGGCCCGAGGCTGACTTGCTATGCCACTGCCTTTGACTATGTGAGCATGGGCTATCACGGCGACCAGCTTAACTCTAATCAGACGTGCACTGTGTGTAATGTTCACATATCATAAATTAGTCACTTGATAACTGTCATGAATATAACAATATTCTCTAATTGTATAGAGCCATTAGGAACAATAAAAGCATGTGCTTTTGATGCTGCGTGCAGCTGAAATCGACCACACACTCAGGCCAGCTAATAAAACATCAACCTTAGATTAAACAAACGTGACATTGAGATTACGCCACTGAATATCCACCTTATTTTTCGCGTAAAAATGGGCATCCATTTGTAAATTTTATGGGTCTTGCTTCCGGTCTCATTTGCTTCCAGCTATTTTTAGCTGTACAAAACCGCTCCTTTTGCTGCTTGATACTGCAAATTGATGTGTCTTACCATACTATTTTAGTGTATTATCTTAATTATGAACACAGATTTACCGTTTACTGCACGTTGTTATAATTCTCGTTATTTCCCTACAGCGACTAATGAACCGGAAGTCTCGCCCATAGGCTTACTTCCGCATTTACATGTCCATTTCTATTGGCGTGTCCTCAGGGTGATTACATGCTCTAGACCAGCGGTTTTCAAACCGGTCCTGCGATCACCCCCAGCAATGCACATTTTCTGTCTCCCTCATCTATCACACCTGATTCAACTCATCAGCTCATTAGTGAAGACTGCAAGACCTGAAATGGGTGTGGCAGCGGACGGGCCTGACGGGGCCACTCTGATGAAAGGCCCCCCAGTTTATTATACAAATATAATGTTTGTTAAATATTTATTGTTTAATCTATTTGAACACAATTAGGCCCGGTTTCATAGACAGGGCTTAGCCTAAGCCAGGATTAGGCCATAGTTCAATTAGGACATTTAAGTAATTTTTATAAACATGCTTAGAAAAAAAACATTACTGGTGTGCATCTTGAGACAAAACAAAGACACTGATTTATTTGATGATCAGTCAGTGCAAGTTTATTTCAGTTGAAACAGCTCAGACTAATATTTTAGTCTACACCACCTGTTTCCTAATTTGTAGGCCTGATAATTTAAATAAAGAATAAAAAAAAATTAAAATAAAAACCACAAACATGACATTTCTGAATAAAATAATTTTATACACTTTAGTTATATCTAATTGGTAATATTAAGAGAATTTAGCATTTTCAGTTAATGTAGGCTTGTTACATTCTTCTTATTATTAGGCCTATTGTTATAAGTTACTTTTATTATTAAATTAATACTACAATTAATTTCCCCAGCAGTAATTTCATAGCGCATCGTATAACTGCATAACAGCATAACTGATGCGCTGTGAGGATAATAAAAGATTAGGCTAGCATACTCCTCATTGAAAATGTTTTTAAAAAGGTCTTTCAAAACAGGTTTATTATACAATGAATTATAGGCCTATAGTTAAAATGATTAACACTGCAATCATCAATGAAAAAGCACAAGCTAGTGAAAAAAGAGAAGAAATGTATTTCCTGTTAAACAGGTAATACGTTTCTTCTCTTCTTTTTTTTCACTAGCTTGTGTTTGGGCCACAAGAGACATATTAAGCGAGTAAATTAAAACATTTAGCTATATAGCCTAACGTTATGAGCATATGAAGTAGATTAGTTTCTCGTCGTCTCTGAGGGAATATGCGTCATTAATGCAGCGTCAGATGCCGAAAGCGCCATCAGTTTTTACTTTACTTTCTACTGAATCGACTGAGATTAAGAGGTAACTCTTGCGCAAAGTTTGCACGTTGCTTGTGTGATATCCATTGGCTTGCCTTCCGGGTTTAAAACAAATATTTACAATATTGCGATGTAACCCCCTCCAACCACCCACCCACCCACCCGCAAGTTAACGGTTGGGGGCCACGGATTTGCACTACGCCTCTGGACTCCATCTGTTAGTCTAGTGCCCGCTCACATTTGCCCAGGTCCGCTCAAAAATAAAATTCTGCCTACGCCACTGCTTTGTTCAAACCTGACCTTATAACTTAAAAAATTGAACAGTCCAATTGGATGTTAATATTTAAACTTTAAATATGAAATATATCAGTGTTTTTTCGCTTATTTATTTTCGTTTGGATATGCTCATATGTTGGTGCTTTGATATATTTTTAAAATGTATGCTGTAAAAGATTAGTATATGGTACGATAGTTATTTTAGGTTGTTTAAATTGGAAAAAAGCTGAGATTCTGTGGCACCCACTTTGGGAACCACTGCTATAGGCTGCATTTGCTCCAGCTGTATAAACACAGATGTGTAAATGCTGCTGTAAATATATTTAATATTAATATTTGCTCCTGCATACAATGCAAACAAGACACTTAGTTTAAACTTGTTTGTGGACGCTCATTTGTTAATTTCAATTGGGCAGACCATATTTGAATATTGAGCAGCGAGCTCATTGGCTGCCGATACAGAAGAGAACCAATCAGCTGTGACGGGATAATCATGTCATTGTCGTATTGAGTTAGATCTATCAGACTGTGCCATCTAGAATTTCATGCCAGAACTTTGTATATGAAAAATAAGTCTGTTCGCTGTGGGTATAAATTTTTCGTTCTGGCGGACTCGAACAGTGGGTACACATGGGACTTTTTTGTGTATGAAGGAAAGCTGCAGGGAAACAGTGGGAAGGGACTCTGTTATGAGTCAGTGATGGAGCTTGTTGACACATGTTTGTTTGGTACAGGGTACAAATCCTTTGTTGACAGTCTCTATACTAGTCCCTCCCTTTTGTGTGACCTCTTTCAGAAGAGGATCTGAGGATGCAGAACTGTATGCACAAACAGAATTGGTTTTTCAAAAACCAAAATAAATAGTCTGGACTCTAAATCTCCCCGTGGCAGCATGCAATGGATCAGAAAGGACAGTGGCTGGACACAGGGGATGTGTTCCTGTGTTCAATACTCCACACAGCCCATGCAGGGGACACCGTTCAGAGATGCAGATGGACACTGGGTGTTCAAGGACATCTCTATTCCACCAGCAGTGAAGGAGTACAACCGGTACCCATTATGTATTCAATGATCTTTTATGTTATTTGAAATGATATAAAATATG